>ML663027.1:4258453-4277812 GCA_007570785.1 Antilocapra americana
CCCCCTCGGTCACTGTCGCACGTAGGCAGCCCCCTCGGTCACTGTCGCACGTAGGCACCTCCCTCGGTCACTGTCGCTCGTAGACACCTCGGTCCCTGTAACACATAGACATCTCAGCTGTCTTGAAGTACTTTTTACTCTTCATCACTGCCAGGTTACTGTGTTGTTGGGCCATCTGTTAGATCCCATCAAATGTACTAATAAGAACCATATACAAATCTGGCTTTTCATGTTGTGATAGCTGTATATCAGTGTCATCTATTTCCTTTGTGAATTTGTATTATTTTAAGCATTTAAAAACTCTATTCTTCATGAAAAACAGGGCAAACTGAGGAACTGTCACAGAACCAGGGTTTCTAGGGAGACATGACAGCAAAATGCAATGGATACCCTAGATTTTGAAACAAAAGAAGGCAATAATGGGAACACTGGAGAAATCCAAATCAAAGCCTGAAATGTAGTTAATGGTAATACATCAACAATGGTTTCTTCCTTTTAACAAGGGTACCATGGAGATGTCCAGTGTCAGCAGTGGGGCAAACTGAATGAGGGTCATTTAAGAACACTCTGGACCATCTTTGCAACTTTTCTGTACATCTATTAATAATCTATAGTGGCTTCTCCAGTGGTGCTAGTGGTAAAGAACCCACCTGCAGATGTAGGATTCGTAAGAGATGCGTGTTTGATCCCTGGGTGGGGAAGATCCTTTGGAGGAAGGCATGCCAACCCACTCCAGTATTCTTGTCTGGAAAATTCCATGGACAGAGGTGCCTGGCGGGCTACAGTCCATAGGACCAGAAAAAGCTGGACACACCTGAGCGACTAAGCACACACACACAATCTGTAGTGAGTCACACTCTCAGTTGGTCTGCTGCTGGCTTCCAGAGATATTGGGGTGGGGGTTTTTTGTCAACTCAAGGCCTTCGTAGCCTCTTTCTGTTACAGCTCTGAAGAGCTGTGGAGAGAGACCAGTCCAGAGGGAGGGAGAAATTTTCCATAGAAGTAAAATAATCTGCAGTGTATTATGGTGAAAGAGGAATAGTTCTGGGATCAGAAAGGTCCAGCTTTGTATTCCATCTCGGTCACCAGTTTTGTGCTCCAAGGATAGAAATTCCTCTGGGCATCCTCTTCCTCTTTGCAAAATGAGGCCATCAGTAATGGCTTTGCCAAAGTCACTGTGAGGATTGACATTAATGTGGCCGCTCAGTAGCCTTTCCGTTGGTTCTAGTTGGTGTGTTTTAGTGCCTGTGACATTCCAGGCACCATACAAAGCATTTTTCATAAGGTATCTAATTTAATCTTCATAACACCTGTATTGCATGACCACTTCACAGATAGGGAAACTGAGGTCTGAGGCTCAGTAACCTTGTTGCCAGTGCCACTACCTGAGCTTGACTTCCCATCTGTGCTGGCTGCAGCTTCCTCTTTCTTTCAGGCTAAGCCTTTGCTCCCTTCCCCACGGGTCTTGGTTACAGAATGCTCATCCCTCTGACTTCTGAATCCTCTCTTGTTGGTTCTGTACACCATCCAGATTGGGATGCTCCCCATGACTGTTGTTCATTATGGTTGGCTTCTCTAGACTTGAGATTACGTGGCTGTAAAATGAGGATGTTGTGTGGTCCTCACGGTCATCCTTCTACAGAAGGTCCGTTCTGCACTTTGTGGATTTTATCTGCTAATTTCCGCTATCTCATGGGGTGTTTACTGGGTCACTGAAACCAACACTTTTCTAATTTGTTTTGAGCAAAGTTATGCATTTCTGTGTCATTCTTCCAGATTCCAGAGAGGGAGAAAAACAGAGTTCCAAAAGCCTTAGTGACCTCCTAAAACCATAGAAATTAAAAATAGAATCCGGAGGCCACTATGACATTAACATCTTCCTTAACTGTGATTTTGCTGAGGGATTGTTTTAAAGGACCAGGGAATAATTTTATTTTTTCTTTCTTTGATTAGAGCAGAGACATCATGTGTCATGATGTACTTGCCAATTATTTCAAATTAGAGTCTAGCAAAGTTGAGGGGGCGGGGAGGGAGTTACTAGTGTCAAGTATTACCAGGACAGGTGAATTTAGCCACAAGATGTAGCTACTGGGTAAGGAGCCTGATTTCCACAAGTGATGTGGGGATGCACTTTAATGTAAAAATGAGAAAACTGCTAACAGTGCTTGGCATGGCTACTTCAGTGGGGGTTGGGGGGGTCTGTTGATTGCATTATCTGTTCCCCTGTTTTTCAGTTTTTCCCCTACATCCTGTTGCTGGTGGCCATCCTGCTGTACCTGCCCTCCCTATTCTGGCGTTTTGCAGCTGCTCCTCATGTTTGCTCAGATTTGAAGTTTATCATGGAAGAACTCGACAAAGTTTACAACCGCGCAATTAAAGCCGCAAAGAGCGTGCATGACCTTGACTTGAGAGATGGTGCCTGCCCAGCGCCAGAAGTTAATGAGAACATGGGGCAAAGGTAACTCAGCCCCCAGCCCATCGGGACTTGGGAATACGAGTTCGCTGCCCATCTCCTGTCCATCTGGGCTTTGGGTTCTCACTGCCAGTATGTGGGGGACTGCCATCCATCTCGTGACACCCCGGGGGATCCAGGAAGGCCTGCCCTCCCCAGATCTCACCCCACCTGTCCACCCCAGCAGCAGTCCTCACCTCCAGTCCTTCCCCTGTGGAGTGAAGTGTCTCTCTCTCCTGTTCTCAAGTGCAGGATGAGTTGCTTTGACCTCTCCCTTCATGGAGAAACACAGGATTATGAGGCTTCTGGACACCGAGAATGGACGTGAGGGAACCAGGGAACAAGGACAGCACCTTGCTTTTTTGACATTCTTCCTTTGGTTCTTCCTTTGACATTCTTCTAGCAATAATAGCATTAGTAGGTCTCATTTTGGGTCAGGTGGCACTATTAGTGGTAAAGAATCTGCCTGTCAGTATAGGAGATTCAAGAGATGTGGGTTCAATCCCTGGGTTGGAAAGATTCCCCTGGAGTAGGAAATGGCACCCCACTCCAGTATTCTTGCCTGGAGAATTCCATGGGCAGAGGAGTTTGGCAGATTATGGTCCATGGGACTGCAAAGAGTCGGACACAACTGAGCACACAGCTCTCATTTTAAAAAATTCTTAATGTAACTCAGACACTGTTGAGTTTTCCAAAGTGCGCTATCTCATTTAATATTCAAAACATCATTACAAATAACTGCATTTATTTATCCCCCTCACTGCTGTTGTTTCCCAACCCCCATCCCCCAGCCCCGGCCAGTTGAAAACTCTGTCCTATAGCTTTAAGTGGGAGACCTGGAACCAGGACCAGGTTTAGCTAAACCTACACCCTCTCAGCTGTCTGCCTCTCAGTGCTGGCCTACAGGAGGCAGATGTGTTCTAGTTAGGCTCGAAAAATTGTCTTTATTCTACATGCTTGAATGGAAAATTATAGTTTAAAAAAACAGCAGTAGAATAAGAACAATCAAATTTATGTAACAAACATTTGCCATTCATTAGGATGCCAGGAGTTGTTCTAACAATTTACAAGTAGCACATTTAATGAATTAGACCTTCCTTAAAATATTAAGTTGAGGGGAGAAGAGCTTTATTACTTTTCCTTCTTTTTTTAAAAAAAATTAATTTTATTCCCTGGGTACTCTAGTGAAGTACAGGTAGAGAAGTATGGAAGGAAAGGTGATGGAAATTTTCCATGTGGTACCATTGAATGTGTTTATATTTGACGGTCTTGGTGAGGGTTTAAATTATTTTTGTTTCTTTTTAGTTCACAGGGAAGTCACTTCAGGTACCCAATTGTGGAACAGTACTTAAGGACAAAGAAAGCCTCCAGACATTTAATCGTCAAGTACATCAGCTGCAGGGTGCTGTCACTGGGCACGATACTGTTAGCCAGCATCTACCTGGGCTATTACCTGAGCCTCTCCTCCCTCTCGGATGAGTTCGTCTGCAGCATCAAATCCGGCATCCTGAAAAATGACAGCGCCGTCCCCGATAAGTTCCAGTGCAAGCTCATTGCTGTTGGTATCTTCCGGCTGCTCAGTTGCATCAACCTCGTGGTGTATGTTATGCTGGTTCCGGTGGTGGTCTACTCCCTGTTTGTTCCCTTCCAGCAGAAGACAGATGTTCTCAAAGTGTATGAAATCCTGCCCACTTTCGATGTTCTGCATTTGAAGTTGGAAGGGTACAATGACTTGAGCCTCTACGTTCTTTTCTTGGAGGAGAATATCAGTGAACTCAAGTCGTACAAATGTCTTAAGGTCCTGGAGAATATTAAAAGCAGTTGTCAGGACGTCGACCCCATGGTGCTCCTGACCAACCTCGGCATGATCAAGATGGACATGATTGATGGCAAAAATCCCGAGCCTGTGGAGATGACAGCGGAGGAGCTGGGGGACCAGACGACAGAGCTGCAAGGTAGGCCTGGCTCCCAGGAAGCCCTCTGCGCGCCTCCGAGGACTGACTGACAGCATCTGCCCTGCTCACTGACGTTAGCCCGCTTCTCAGATGTGATTAGCGGAAACCTCTCAGTGCTGGGAGAGAGGGGGGCGTTGGTGCTGCCTCAGGTTTCCAGGGGAAACACCTGTTGCTCTTCCTTCTCACTGTCTTCTGTCTCATTCTCCACCTCTGGCTCAAGCATCCCTCTCCGACATCACTCTTGCTCATTTTTGTTTTGTTTGACTGGCTTGTCTCCTTGTCCCTCTGGTCACCTTGTTGGTCATTCTCCGTCTCTTACAAAAGGGACTGGAAGTTTATTGAGTTACTTGTCACCCTGACCCACCTTCAGCTGCTCTGCAGTGAAGCTAAGAGTAAGTGGGTAAGGCAGAAACCAACAGTTAGATTGATAGCAGAGAAGTTAGTGCCAATGGTACTTGCCGTGGGATTTCCATCATAAATGCTTATTTTCTGTTCTGGCAGATTTGAATGCACACAGTGAAACGAAAATAAATAATAGAGAGAAGAATGCCCGACAGAGACTTCTGGACACTTCATGCTGATGATTTTTGTCCCGTGAACTTCAGAACAGTGACTTTGACCTGGGATTCGTTTTGGCGGCAGCACCTCTGGCAGGCACCAAGCTGATTGGCAGTAAATGGTTCTCAGCAGAGGTACTGAGCATGTCTTACTGAGTCCTTGCTGGAAACGGTGGTCAACAAACATTGTGGAGGTTGGTTCATGAACTTCCTGTGAGACAATGCAGAAACAGGTAAGCCTCAGCAAATGTCGACACGAAGGTCCTCATCAAATGGAAAGTGGTAAGGCTAATCCCAGGAAGAGGAGTAGTGCTTTTAGTGCCGCAAACAAAACGCCTTTCTGTGCAGATGGTGCAAAGAGCCTCCGAACTACAGAGAGCAAGGACTTGGGGAGCTTTTTGTTTTGTTTTATGGGATGATAATATCAGGGTATAATTTAATATAAATCTCGTCTATGTCCCAGTGACTGTTGGATGAGAAAATGCTCACTGACTGACTCTGGACCCATGAGGGCCTCTTCCTGGCCGTGCCCTATGCTGG
This sequence comes from Antilocapra americana, assembly GCA_007570785.1. Taxonomy (NCBI): domain Eukaryota; kingdom Metazoa; phylum Chordata; class Mammalia; order Artiodactyla; family Antilocapridae; genus Antilocapra; species Antilocapra americana. Next base: position 4,263,958 of record ML663027.1, read on the forward strand.
GAGGATCGCTGGTGCTTCCATTCTCATAACCAGGCTCTGGGCCCTGCCACCTGTCACCCTTGGCCAGCTGAGACCCTCTAACCGCCATGTGATGCCCTGCGCTGCAAAGGGCAGTGGACCCAAGTGCTGCTCTGGCTGAGAACTTTGTTAATAAGGTAGAGTCGAAAGGATGTTTAATTGTTGACTTCCATACAGGAAGGAATGCTTCTAAATGAACCCGGCGGGGAAAGTGGCACATACAGAGCAAGCTAAAGTGACTACTTGAGGTTGTCTGCAGGGCGTTCCTCTGTTATGAAAAGCATTTGAGATAGGATGTTACTGAGGCAGGTTCACAGAACACAGAAGGCTTAAAGTGAGGGGCGTTTTTTGCCTATTAGGATCAGAACGTATAAATGCCATTTGCCATGTGAACACTGACATGTGCTCAGAGCCAGAACAATTTCGCAATTTATGTTTAAAAACTTCATTTAATTTTAGAATTGTATGATATCAGAATTGAGGCCATTTGGGAAGAACATTCTAGCATTAATGCAGAATTATAGAATAAATGTTACAAATGGGTATATCGTGTATCAACCAAGCATTATTTCGCAAACATTCAAGGCTGACTGGGAATATCAAAAGCCTTTTCCCAATTCCAGTCGTGTAAATAAATCCCAACTATGTTTACATTTTATACAAATTTCTTAAAAAGGACATCTGTGGACCTCCCTGTTTTTATTCTTGGAAAGTTAAAATTAGTACATTTGCTACTGAATAATCCTCAGGAGCCTCAGTTTATGTGTGGCTCTGAGGGACAGTTGTTTACCTGATTTAATTATATAAGCTGCTCTCTGCCTTTCAGAATATTCGCAGAAGCGGATTCTTTTGTGCTTCTGCAATGGTTTCTGAGATGGAAAGCTAATAATAAATATCCAGGATGCAATCAGTGTTTTAAATTATTCTTACTGCATAATATTTATTACGCTTGAATAATAGTGTGACTTAGAAATGTCAGTAATCTAAATCATCAATTTTTATATCACTGTATCAGATGTTTTATTGTAGTTCTCTCCACCTGTTTCTTTCTGTAATTTGAGACTTGATTTTTTTTTCCACCAAAGCCTCAGATTCTTATAGACTGCCCCTAATTTATAGTTTGAAGTGGATATATTATTTTAGGAGATCAGGAACTCCCTCAGCCCTGTCGCATCTTTTTCTTTAATTAGAGCCCTTAAAGTCTGTGCATCCCCCCACCCCTACTCTCTGAGTTCCAGTAGCATCTGTGATGTTCCAGAGGTCAGCTAGTGACTGGCTGCATGGATGTGAATAAGGCAGGTGCCCACCTTTGAGGAATTCAGAGACTAGTAAAAGGCAGTGAAGACAGAGGCAGGTACCAAGAGGAAGAGTAATAACCACAGTGAAGGTCCTTCCAGAGAACTCCCAGTAAATGCTCTGTTCTTGGGGGACACAATACTGTTTTTCTCTTTCCCATCATTTCTAGCTGATAGTTTTGAGAGTCTAGTTATTGCTTTTCCCGGAAGTTCTTTTTAGCCACATATCCCCCAAGCTGAAGCTTGAACAAAACAGTCACACAGAGCTCCAATCTCTCTTTGTAACTTACCTTGCAGGATGTGGGAAACACAAGCCTGGAGGTACACGATACTGTCCGTATTTGTATCTCTGAACAGTCACGGTGCTCAGAGGCTAATGGGGACGTCTGGCCATACATTTTGACTTGAGGAAGAGCGTTATTAGGAAAGTTAACTCCTCCATCCACTGCTGGCTTAGGTGAGGACTACCTTTGAGCAGATTCCCAAGGACAAGGAATTGATCATTGCTTTACAAAAGGGGGCAAACAGATCCTAAATGACCACTGCCAGCAGCAGCTAACTTTGTTTCCCGCCAGTGTCTCCTAATAAACCACCACAAGTCCTCTAACCCAGGCTTGTAGCACCAGTGTTGCTTCTGCGTTCTGACCAACCGTTCTCACAGCAGTGTCTGGCTCCTTTTTTAATTTCACCAAATGACAGGCAGACACCCTCTAAGACAGAGGCTCTTAAACTTTTTGGGAGGTTACAAACCGTCTTGTAAATGTATTTTCTAAAGCTAGGGTCCCTCCCCTCAGACACACACACAACACTAAACACACCTTCAGGGGTCTTCATGGTCCATACACCCCAGATTAAGAAGCTGGGCTCTAATGGCTGGGAACCAAGCCACATGGCAGGGAGATTCCTGTAGCCCTTGTGGAAAGCTGCTGCTTCTAATAGTAAGTCTCCACTGGTCATTTACTCATTAGTGTTTGCACACTTAGAATGAGCTGTCCCCATGAGTAACTAACATCATTCCTCAAGTCAGACTGAAGGAGTCCGTTAAGGGAGCAGCGGGCGGGCAGTAGCCTGGCCTGATCAGGGATCCACGCAGACCGCGTCCTCTCAGCCTCCAGACCACGGCATCGTTCCCTGCAGCCAGCCTTGCTGGGCAGGGGGAGGTGTGGACACACCCCCTGACCTGCACGATGCTTTGTCCTACTTCATAAGCGTCCTGGGAGAAATGGAGAAATGTCCCACATTGTATGGCAGGCCCTGCTGAGTGCCCGTGTTTCTTTTGTGGACGCTTCCTGTTCTGAGTACCCTCTCCTTTGCAAGGATGAGCTAAGCTGGGATGGCTGCAGGGCACTGCAGGCCTTGACCCGTGAGAACTGTTCAACTCTTAGAGGTGGATTGTTGCACAGCTTTTAAAATGCATATTAAAATGTTGGTTTCTTTTGCTTATTTCCAAGATAAGTCAAAGATCTAGGAGGGTAGGAGTTTTAAACCCATTGCCATATCACAAGCTCCAGGAGAACAGTGACTGGCGTGGACTAGGCATTCTGTAAATATTTGAACAAAAAAACATGCTGTTATAATAAATCCTAGTTTGTGGACAACTGTAACTTGATTTTAAAAGGCAGATGATCCTCTGCAGGTCAGGGGAGGGGAGGCTTATTTAGCCTTTTGATGGAGAAAGGACCAGTTCTGCTAATGGATAGATTTCTGCATGTAAGTAGTTACAGTTCTTAGCTTTTTATTTTGGAGTAAATTGTGATCCTTTCCATGTTCAATACAAGTTTTCGGTGTTGCCTCCCAGTGGTTAGAGCAATTGAAGTTATAAAGGTTGCTGTAATTTCCCAGAATAATTTGAAAAGGGATGTTGACTGAAATGTGCAATTCTGAGTAATTTCATCTAAGGGTACTGGGATGAAATGGCTCCTCCTGGGCAGTCATTGGCATTTTTGTCCTAATTTTCACAAGTAAAGTAAAACCTTTGAAAAATTTTGGCAAAGATGACATTGTGTCATTTATGGAATGTAATATATGCTCATCCATGATTGGTTTGTCCTGCCTGCTTTAGTCGAAATGTATTGTGTTTGGCGGTTCTTTTTTGCTATAAGAATACTTGTCTCTTAAAGCACGTGGTTCGATCAGTCATTGTTCCTGAAAGTTGTATAAGTTTCTCATGCCTTGAATGCTTTCTCTGTGCCTCATCAGAAGAGGAAAAAAGAATTCCACAATGTCCCAAGGATTTTCTACAAAAACTGAAGCCATCAGCTCCTCTTTAACAAGTTGGCTTTTTTTTAAAAGCACAATAATGACAATTTAATGGTATTCCATAAAGTGGTGCTCTAGGCATAATTTACATTCTTTTTAATGACTACATTTCTTCAAACCTTTTAAAGAAAAATATGTGTATTTTTTTTCTTTCCATGCCATTTGGTAAGAATGATTTGGTTTCTATTCCACAGAGATTGAAGGATGGGAACAAATTAGTCTTAGAAAATGACTGTTAAAAATGAAGAACCTTGAAAATTCTGCATTTGGGTGATTATCACCATTCTATTTCATATTTCCACATAAGTCACCTGTCCATGCCCTGCCTTCTGACCATTCTGATATTTAAGGAGAGTTGAAAGGCTGAACACCAAGGCTGCTGTATACATAAAAGTGAAATGGTGTTTTTGTTCTGCACTGTTGTGTCTACCTTAAATAAAACTTCTTTTCTAATGAAAAATGTGCCTTAATGTTTCTTGTGTTCTCTTCAGGAAAGATGTGGCAGAAGACTGAGGCTTTCCTGAGGTACAGTAGGCTTCATGGCACACAGGAAAATCCAGCTGGCAGTAACTAAAGGAAAAAAGTCCTTGATTAAGGGCCCACAGATTCTGGAATTTCTAAACCAGAGATCACATGCTTTCTGATTGGAAGTTGTTTGCCTGGGCGTGGAGAGGAAGGAACAGAGGCTTTGTGCTGCTAAACATGGGTCTGCCTGCCTCCCTCTCCCAAGAAGGGGACTCTCTTGTACAGTGCTCAGTTAACACAATTGACTGTTGTGGGTAATAAATCAGCTGCCTGAAATCTTAATACAGTGCCTGCCCCGTGGTGAGCATCTGTAAGTGCTAGCTGTAACTGTCATCAGCTCATCCCGCAGCCCCACTGTTCCCTGTAGAGCCTAGGTGACTTTTAAGAAAAAAAAAAAGGAGCCGCCATCTTGTGGTCAAGGGCAACTCCCAAGTTCCTAGAATTGTAGAGCCTAAGTGACTCCACCTTAAGAAAAGGAGCCACCATCTTGTAACAAAGGGCAACACCTAGGTTCCTGAAAAAAAAACCTGCAGTGTAGTCCAGCCCTCACCCCCTGGCACCATCCTAGACACGACCAATCCCCGTGCGTCGGGGAAGCGCCACAAAATACGCCAGTCAGGGGGCTGTTTGCAGATGAATATACCTATCAGGGGCTAGCGCGCGAAAAACCCCTGACCTCCCCTCTCGTCCTGGCCAGTCGCAGGACGCTGAGGCACATTACTCCATTCGCGCCATCCTGCCCTTTGTCCTCTCCCTTTAAAAATCTTGTACCATGCGGCTCGGGGCCGCTGCCCCCACTCCGCTGCGTCGGTGTGTGTGTGTGCGGTCCAGACCCGGGTCTGCAATAAACTAACTCTTGCGCTTGCATCGGTGAATGGCCTCCTGGTGGTTTGTGGAGATTGGGATCTGGGCATAACAGAATAACTGTAAAATAGTCCAGCCCCTTACTCCATGTTACTACCCTAGACACGACAAATCACCACACACCGGGGAGTGCCAAAAATACACCAATTAGGAGGTTGTTTGTGATTAAAAATACCATCAGAAACTAATGCGCGAAAAGTCCACCAATTGCTGTTTTATAAATTTCGAAAACTCCCTCACCCCACCCCCAAACTATAAAAACACCTATCTGCTGTTACTCGGAGCTCTCCTACCTAAGCCGCTGCGTTGGTGGGGGTGGAAGCCCCTGCTCGAGCTTGAATTAAAGACCCTCATGTGTTTACAGTGGAATCGGCTCCTGACGTGGTCTTTGGGGGATCTATAATCTGGGCACAACATTCCTGAGGGGGGCACCCCCAGGGAGCTTGGAGGTTGTGTTCATCTGATGTTCCATAACATTTTAGTACATCCTTTGCAGCTTAAAGCAGCACATATTATCTGGCAGTTTTCTGGGTTAGGCGTCTGAACATGGCTGAGCTGGGTCCCCTGCCCAGGGTCTGACAAGGCTGCAATCAAGGTGTGGATTGTACCTGTGCTCTAATCCGGAGGCTCTGCTGCGGAAGGGACCAGTGATGGCTTCCAAACCCCCACCCTGAGTTGTTAGATTTCATTTTCTTGGGATTGTATGACTGCCTTTTCGTTGGCTGGAGGCTGCTCACAGGTCCTGGCGTGTGGGTTTCTCTAGCATGACTGCTTACTTCATCAAGCCCATAGTGTTACCAGCCCATGCTCGCTCTGCTAGCCACAGGATAGTTCAGTGAGTGTGGGTTGAGGCAAGGAATACAGTTTTTTTAATGCAGAAAACAAGCTGACCGAGAGGATGGCAGACTAGCATCTCAAAATAATCATCTAGTCAGGGTCTGGATGCCAGTTTCTTTTATGGGTCAGAGATGAGGGGGAGGTGAGGAAAGGAAACAAGGCCATCAATCTTGCAAATATCTCCTAGAATGGCAAGCCTCAGGCAGGGGGGATATGTTAGTTTCTTCCTTCCTGCCATCTGCAGTTGGGCAAGGTTCTGAACAAAGGCACTTTAACCGTCAGGCAGAGGGGCAGGGTCCTCTGAAGCAGGCCATTATGTATGATTATAATAACAAAAGCAATGGAAAGTAAGTCAAAGAAACAGTTTCAGCATGGAGTCAGAATCAACTTTTCCCTGCACCAATAGGATTCTCTCAACTGGAAAGGGCCTAGGTCCTCTTTAAGGGTTTTGAAATCAGGATACTCTCCCTCTTCATGGACTCAAAATGGACTGCTTTTATCTGCAAAATCCCTTTGCTTTTGCTTTGTCTAGAAGTGAGGCACAGTACTGCCTCCCTCGGGGAGATTACATAGGGCATGAACATCCAGGGACTCACGGGGCTGCCTTAGGGTCTGCCCACGGGCAGTTATCCTGTCTCTGCCTCGGACCCTGTGGTGTAGCCTCCTGCAGGGGAAGTTATCCTGAATCGAAGCCTCTCTGATTCCAACCCTGTGGCGTTGCATCCTCCACACCCGAGTCCTCTCTCCAGCCCGAGTGCTGTTCTTCATGCTCTTGTCTCTGCTTCAGGGACTTGCCCTGTCTAAGCGTCAACCACAATCCTGTCAGTGAATTTTTTGGAAAGCAGACCCCTTAAGCCAACCCTCCCCACACACTCCCATCACCACTTTTAAATCCCTCTGTCCCTCCTTGGATTTCAGTGTAAGGAGCAAACTTTACGGGCCACCTCCCGCCCACTGCCTCAGGCTCATCCCGCCATCCCTCCTCTTTTTGATATGGCCACGTGTATTGTTCCTTCAAGCCCTCTCTGCTTTCTCAGGTGCTCCTCTGTCTCCATTCCCTCTTAACAGTTATTCAAAGTCAGCTCCAGGTTGGTGGGAATGCAGAATGGTACAGCCACTATAGAAAACAGTATGGCAGGTCTAAAAACAACAACAAAAAATTAAGCATATTATTCCCATATGATCCAGCAATTCCACTTCTGTGTATGTAATATTCCAGGCTGCCATAACAAGCTGGAAACAAGCCCCCTTACCACAAAACCTGAGACTGCCAGCCCCGTGGCAGAGCGATCCTTCTGGGCTCCCTCACCCTGCTGCTCTCCACCCCAGCACCCCTTCCCAATAAAATCTCATGACTATGTCAGCACATGTGTCTCTCAGACAATTTATTTCTGGTTGTTGGACAACAGCCCACTCTCGGGCCCTGGAAGGGGGCTGCCTTCCTGCAACAGGGAGAGCTTACATGTCTGAAGCAGTGCCCTGGAGCGACACCCAACCTTGTGCGTCAGGTGACCGGCAAGACCTGGCAGCAGGCTTTGCTACTGAGGGAAGAGGGAGGTTACCCATTACAGAGGGAACTGGTGTCAGGTTACCTGGGAAACACCCCTAACTGCCCCTTTGATCAACTTATAGTAGAGATAATCCTGCTCTGAAGATTAGAACAAGCATTCCTTAAGCTCTCTGATTAAGAGCGAAGGTCAGTCAGATAAGTAGGCTGTGGGTGAGGCAGAAACTGGTCAAGTCGGGTATATTCAGACAGCGAGAGGACAGCCATCTTGAGTGGCCTGACCATACGTAGGGGTCTAACCTACATCATTTAAGCACTGTTATTAGACGCTGTTAGAGTAGGACTGTAACACCTATTTATGAGTAGTTCCCAGCCAGGAAAGAGGCTGAGTCTATGCTTCTTCCCTACACCAACCCCCCACGTCCTCCACCCCCAGGTGAGAGTAGGGCATGAGGGAAGAGGCCGGATGCAGCTAACAGTTGTGTGTTTCACCTGATAAAACCAAATTGCAGTAACTAATCTTACCTCTTTCCCTTTCAAATAACATCAATGTTCCGATTCCCTTCTCAAAAGTGAGATGAGGGACTTCCCTGTTGGCCCAGTGGTTAAGAATCCACTTTGCGATTCTGGGGAATAAGGTTTAGTCCCTGGTTGGAGTGGGGCAACTTCTGAAGCCAAGGGCTCTGGATCCTGTGGTAGTGAAGGAGGAAACAGACAGAACAGGCTCCATCTTGAAAGCAGGACTCCATCTTGGGCCGGACTGTGGACTTTGAGCTATGTGCCCAGTATCTACGGAAACGACATACCAACTGGAAAACCAGACCTTTTGGATGGAAGAGCCCCAGGGTTCGTACCTAGACTCTCCTTCACCTAAAAGAATACCCTAATTATCTGTGTAACTGAATAGAATCATACATTCTATTATGCTTACTGGGATATGACCTCAGGCCTATTGATATTTATCCACTGTTAACTACCTAGGCTTAAGGCATATGAATCACGGGTTAAATTTGATTGTATCTTTCATGTCCTTTTTTCAGACTAGTTTCAGGGAATTTGAGGAGGTGGGTTTGGGTACATACACTTAGGGGATATAAGGTTTTCAAAAAAACTGGTCGGGGTCCTTGGCTCAGAGGAGACTCTGCCTTGGGCACGCCGGTGTAATAAACTGCACTCTGCTATCTGCATTGTCCTTCTGAGTGAATTTGTTTCCCGGAACGCATGGCTACAACAGAACCACAGCTGGAGAGTCCATGTGCTGCAACAGAAATTCCCAAGTGCCGCGACTAAGACCCAATGGAGCCAAACAAATAAGCATATGTTTTAAATGAGATGAGAAAAGGGGCAAATAAGTGCTCCTTTGTGGTTCTCTAGAGACTGTAGACTCCTCAGGGAGAGCAGAAGCAAGTCAAATCCTGTAAATGAAGGAAAATCAAGATCCATTTCCCAAGAGGCCTGTTCAAATGCTTCAGTGTGTCTTAGACAGGAGGAAAAGAAAAACCAGAGAAACCAAAATGCTATCAAAAATCACTTCCAAATCCCCAGAAACAGTTCACACTACCTCAGGAAGTGAAGAGTCAGATAGAGCCTGAGCCTCTGTGGAAAATTCAGAGACATGAAAGGAAATGTTCTGATGGTGTTTTCAGAGGTAAAGAGACTCTGAGATTTTAACATTCATACATTGGTTCATTTTGAATATCACAACTGTTGTGAAGGAAGTGCTGTTAAGCACAAAGGCCCTTGAGGCTCTTTCCTGTCTTTCAAAGTACTTAATAAATTATCACCCTTGAGATAAGGGAAGGCACATTTTTTAAGGAAAGAGAAAAGAAATTGCCCCAAACTATGGCTGCTGCAAATGGGAACTGAAAAAAGAGTAAGCATTAGACAGAACAAGGATGTTCTAGAGGGCTACCCAACAGAATCTGAGAGCCACATAAATTTACAACTTTCTAGTAGCTGCATAAAAATAATAAAATGAAACAGGAGAAATCAATGTTAAAAATTATTTTAGCTAAGCTAATGTATTCAAATTCTCATCATTTATGTAATCAATAAGAGAAATACTGAGATACTGCATATTTTTTGGACTAAGTCTTTGAAATCCAGCCCATTTCATTCCAGACTGGCATCATTCCATGTACTCAGAAGTCACATCAGTGATTACCACATTGGTCAGAGCAGGTTCAAACATCATGTCTCCCCCACAACTGTTGCAGGGAGGGGGACCCTTTCCAGGGCCTGAGAGTGGGCTCTTGTCTAAAATTCAGAAATGAATTGTCCAAGAAGACACACATGCTGACAAAGCAGGAGATTTTCTTGAAAAGGGGCACCCAGGGAACCAGGAGGACTGTTCTGCCATGTGGCTCACAGTCTCAGGTTTTATGGTGACAGAATTAGTTTCAGGGTTGTCTTTGGCCAACCATTCTGATTCAGGGTTTTTCCTGGTGGTGCACGCATTGCTAAGCCAAGATGCATGCCAGCGAGAAGGTTGCTAGGATGGGGCTTCTCCTTTTGACCTTCCCTGAACTCTTCTGGTTGGTGGAGGCTTATTAGTTCCAATTCTTTACCAAGACCTCCTGCCATAAAATAACTCACACAAATGGTTACTATGATGCCTGGTCAGGGGAAGTGGTTTCGGTCAGTTTCCCTAACATGTCCGCTCCCACTTGATGACAAGAACCTTAATGTCTTGTGTCATTGCCAACATCTCTCTTTTGGCCTCAGGGTCTTAGAGTCCAGGTCTTTTCTGAAATATTGTCTGTCCTTTTCATCAGAAAGAACTATGTGCACATTCTCTGTTCTCTGAAGCACAACAGGTCTATGAGTACGTATCACTTGCTCACCAGGAGATGTACATTAAATACCTCCTACTTTTGTGGTAGCTTTTTTTTTTTTTTAATGTTATATTCCTTTTTATTTTATCTTTTTATTCAGTAATTTTTATTCGGGTATAGCTCATTTACAATGTTCTGTTAGTTTCTACTATACAGCAAAGTGAATCAGTTATACATATACATATATACTCTGCGGAAATAGAATCTTAAAAAAGTGGATATATGTAGCTTTAATCTGGAGTCAGAGTGGCCCACTAGTTAAGACTTTCCCCCTTCCAATGCAGGGGTGGAGGGTTCGATCTCTGGTCAGGGAACCAAAATCCCACATGCCTCACGGGCAAAAAACACAAAAGAAATATTGTAAGTTCAATGAAGACTTTAAAAATGGTCCACAACAAAAAGAATCTTAAAAAAAAAAAAAGAAAGAAAGAAACGAGGTAAACAAAGTGAAATGTCAGTATTGCTTTAGACCTCTAGGTATCTCTTATATTATTCTCTGTCATTTTCTGTATATTTGACCTAGTTAATCTCAGATGACAAAAGCTAAAAAATAATATTTAAATACATTAAGTACTCATTTTCTCATCTTTACTAGAACATTAGTTCTTGTATCTTTTTCACTGGTACACATGTCATTGAAATTTTATTCACTGGACAGTCGTCACGTTTTACACTGGATTGATACAAGTTCTTCTTTTGTGTGGTCTAGACTCTGGATGTGCTAAGGGACTTGGTTCTCCACCACAGGAAAGCAACTCTTCAAACCACTGCTTATTTGTTTAGCCTGTTCTTGTGGGTATAATGCTGGCCTCACAGGTCCTTCAAGTTGCGGTCTCTATCTGACTTCCATCTCGCTTCTGCTCCTGCACTTAGCAGACTGTATAATATTATATGGTTCGCAACACTATCCTTGATTGAGTTAAAGGAGCCCTGCCGTTTTCACTGGAGGCTCGCCAACTTAATCGTATGGTTCCTTGGCTGTCCACTCTGTAGTCAGAAATCCTAGACCATGTGCTCCGGGCTGTTAATTCCCCTCTGTTACTGATGGGCCTTTGTCTAATTTGGTAGACCCAGAAGCAGAAAACTATCAATGCTAAGGTGCCTTGCAGTTTATTGCTTGGATGTGTAGTGCAATATCTAGACTCCTTTAGAAAACAAAATTTGATTTTGTTAAGGGGCTTCCCAGGTGGCTCAGTGGACAAGAATCCACCTTAGGAGAATGTAGGTTCATAGGAAATGTAGGTTCAAACCCTGGGTTGGGAAGATTCCCTGGAGAAGGGAATGGCTACCCACACCAGTGTTCTTGCCTGGAGAATTCCATGGACAGAGGAGCCTGGCAGGCTATGGGGTCACGAAAGAGTCAGACACATCTTAGTGACTAAATATCAATGGCAACAGTCTTACCAAGGAGCAGATGTTAGCCCTGGTTGGGTTCTCTTTAAAAGCCAGGCTTAGTTGTAGTTGTGGAAAGGAAAGAGAACTGGAGAATCAGTTTGGTTTAAAGGAAAATGAAACTCATTCCAATTCAGTATTTATTTTCTTCCAGTTTGGATTACAAGAGAGTACTTACATTTTCACACTATTTTAAAATTCCTATGCTGTAGGGTCAGTTCCTGCAAAGCAAAGTGGAGGGAGAAATGGACCACATGGGACTTGTAGAATTCATTGATTTGCTTGTGTTTGAAGCTAGAGGTGGGTTTGGGGTGAAGTCGGCTGGAGAGGAAGAATTTGGTTCTTTTTTTAGAGAGAGAAGTAATCCTGAGATTCTTGGAATTTTACTTTCCTTTATCATGGTTGGGATCTCTGAGTATTTGGCAAGAAAGGATCCTTTAGGGTAGACTTTCTCTGGTCTCATGTTGGTGTCAAAGGTACTGAAACAGATTCAGACCTGTTTCGTTCTTAGGAGTGCTTATTACTATTTCATGTTTATTTTTCAGTGCTGACCACCACCCATCTCTTTCTCTACCACAAAACTAGGGTCCCTTTCTATGTGGTTATTCTCATTGAACCTGAGAGTTTATAATAGAATTGTTTCCATTTTTTGGCAACCTTAAAATATAGTTAAGAACTATATTTTATATATTAATAAAATATAGTTACTATATAGTATACTATAATATATAATATACTATAAAATATAGTAAGAACTATATTCAGTGCTTCATAGTGAGAGAGTCAATTCCTAGGCAGGTTGATAAGAAGTCCGGGGGGTCCCCAAGGAGAGAGGAGTCTGGAGTTCTTGAGGAGGAGGCAGACGTCTGGAATTCTCAAGGAGGAGGAAAGGACAAACTTTTTTTTCCCTCTACATTCCTTAGTCTTAGCCACATAAAATGTTTTTATCTTTAAGCCTCAAACTGATGATTACACAACAAACAACTCAGTTTAAACTCTGTACTAAGGATTATATAACAACAACATATTCTGCTTGAGGACAGTTTCTTTTTCCTGAAAACCTCTGGCTAATCCTGTTATCTTAAAATGTAAGTTATGGGAGTGGGTCTAGTAAGATCTTTACAACCTCCAGACATTCTTTTGATTCACTGTAAAAACTAATTAAAAAGTACATAACTCCCTTGCTAACACTAGTGAAGGGGCCCTCTTTCTGCCCCCTTCTGACGTCTGTGTCAGAAGCTTTCTCTATCTCTTTTATATTTTAATAAAACTTTATTACACAAAAGCTCTGAGTGATCAAGTCTCGTCTCTGGCCCCAGATTGAATTCCTCTCTGGAGGCCAAGAATCCTGGCCTCTTTCATGGTTCAACAACAACCTTTCAATAGGCTGTATTATAACCTACTTGGACCCCGTGTGTGTGTGTGTGTGTGTGTGTGTGTGTGTGTGTGTGTGTGAATGATGTGTGTATATATATATAATTTACAGTAAATTCAATTAGAACCAGTTTTTCTGTTTTTCAAAATTAAAACACTTTGCAAACTTTTAAAGCACTATATCAATAGTAATGAGTGTAATTGATATCATTAGAGTCTGTTTTCCTTTTCTGCTTCCCAGGACAGCAAACCCAGGACTTACCGTTTTCTTCAAAGAAAGTCTCCTGTCTCGCTCCCTCTTTGGACCTTCTCTGACTCAAGTTTCTTCAGTGCTTTTTGTCTCTTCTTTCTTGTGTTTGGAGGATAAAGGTGGAAACCCCATTGATATGCCAGTTCTACAACCCACTAGTCATGAGATCTCAGGGTCTCACTTTCCTCATCTTTAAAATAGGGTCAAAATCCTTAGCACAGGAAGGGTTCCCTTTCTTGCTTTTTGCTGCCCCTCAGTCTCTTCACTGTGCTGGTGACCAGTTTAGAGTCTCTTCCATTTGCAATTTCCTCTAAAGTCCAGGCAGTTAGCCAGCTTTTTCCCTTGGTGCTTTGTTAATCCTGTGATTTTGGTGAATTTCACTGACTTTCCAGGAAGCCCAGTTCTTGTGTCACTCTCATAGTTGTGTCAGGCATTGTATGCTCCTCGGTTCTGTGTCATCACAACAAAGATTTGAAGTGACAAACATTAAAGCCCTCAGCGCATCACAGCTCTCGGGTCTCGAACAGACTGTGTTATAGCTCTTAGACAAATCAGTGTTACAGCTCTATTTTATTTAGAAAACAGCAAGAGAATCCAACCTCTAGGCATGAGAGCATGTAGACCCAATGACACGAACCAGTGCACAGGGGAGAGAGAGAGAGAGAGAGAGAGAGAGAGAGAGAGAGAGAGAGAGAGAGAG
>ML663027.1:4277822-4298067 GCA_007570785.1 Antilocapra americana
GAGAGAGAGAGAGAGAGAGAGAGAGAGAGAGAGAGAGAGAGAGAGAGCGAGCGCACAAGTGAGAGAGAGCCCTTTGGCTCCTCTTTTTATATGTTTTTTCCTCCCCCTGGGCCTGCCCTATGTAAATTGGGCTAGCCAGGAGTGCTGTTTGTTCTACCTGAGGTCCTCACTCAGGTCCTCGGACCTTCCTTTGACCTTCCTTTGTTCTATTTTTGCGGGCTTTTCCCTTCTTTGTCTTTTAGCCATTTTGGACTCCTGTTTCCTATTCTAACTATGCAACAGTTGTGTCAACTAAAAAAAGATGTACAACTTGAGAGTTGTGAGTTAAGTTTTATTTGGGGCAAATGAGGACTGCAGCCCAGGAGGCAGGATCTCAGATAGCTCTGAGAGACTGCTCCAAAGCTGCAGTGGGGAAAAGTAAATAGATAAGGTTTTGGTGAAGGGGGAGTTCAATACCATGAAGCACTTGATTTACAAAAGGTTTTTTGTTAGTCATGAGGATCTGATGTCTCCATGAAGGGATTTAGTGCTTCTCTAGATATGAGGAGATGCAAGGATTGAGGTCATAAAATCTGTTCCTAAAAACATCCAATTATCTAAAGACCTGTCCCACCAGACTTCCTGGAGCACAGAGTGCCTCACTCCACCCTGAACTCCCTCAGGGTGTGTGGAGGGTCACCAGCTATAGCAGCATGGGGTTCAGTCTCCGTAGAGGCAAATGGCAAGTGCCTTTCTGGTTCAGTCATTGGCAATGCCCTTGGTAAGTGCCAATTTGTAGTTGACAGCTGCATGTAGCATTTAAATGGGAAAGCAACAGAGAATTCCCAGGTATGATGGACTTTTTTTTTCCAGAAGATACTGAGGGCTTGCCTAGGACTCACAGCCCTTCAGATGCTAACAATGAGAAGAATGGAAAGCTTATAAAAAAAAAGAGGGACAGTGAAGTCCCACCTCTGGGTGGAGGGGTGCGGTGGCCCAGGCATAGAGCGACCTGCACTGGCCTGGCGCTCGCTAGTGGTGGTCCTACAGAGAAGCTGGGTGGGCTGGCCTGCATCCCTGCTCCCATCCTGTCTCCCTTCGGGCTGGGAAGCCCTATCTTTATGTAGTGCTGATCTGCAGCCTAGGAACTGGGCTGGGCTACAGCTGGGCTGCCACTCAGGGAGAAGGCGTGACCTGCACCCTGGGCTCCAGCCAGGGGTCTAGAACGTGGGTGATGCGGGTCCCTAGTCGCAAATGCTGAACCTGCTGCCACAGGGTCCCAGGAGTGCATGCTTCCTGCCTGTGACCCTTCATCCTTTCTGGCCAGACTCAGATGGAAAGCATACAGCTGTGTGTGCACTCACAGCTGGACGGACATGGTGGTGGTGTTCCTGGTGTAAACTGGACACACGTTTCTTGATTTCCGTACAGTTGTGAAAGGCAGTGCAGATCTGAGGAAACTACCCCTAAGAAATCAGAGTGTCTTCATTCAGCCAACACACGGCAAAGAGGCAAGCAGAGCACAGGATCCAGGCTGGAGGGTCACTGCTGATCAGAGACTCTGTTTCCCTCAGCTGTGAGAGTTGGTATCTTACCATTAATTGAGATACTACTTAATCATAGTACTTGGGAGCATCTTGGGCCTTCCCAGGTGGCTCAGTGGTAAAGACTCCATCTGCCATTGCAGGAGGTGTGGGTTTAATCCCTGGGCCAGGGAAATCCCCTGGATAAGGAAATGGCAACTCACTCCGGTATTCTTGCCTGGGAAATCCCATGGACAGAAGAGTCTGGTGTGCTGCAAGTTCATGGGGTAGCAAAACAGTCAGACATGATTTAGCGACTAAACAACAACAACAACAACAGAAGCACCCAAACAGGTGTTATTTATTCATATGGGGTGCTGTATGAAGCTGAGAGAGAGGGAGGGAGGAAAGAGAGAGTGTGTGTCCGTGTGGGTGTTCTGTGCATGTGACTATGTTCACCCTGCCAGCCAAGAACTGAGGTATTACTAGAGGGGATGCTTGTTTAAATAGCCTGGTTGAAGGTGATTATCTGCATGTTTCTGATGGCTTTAAAGGTCCTTGGGAGCTCAGGGGGACAAATTTTATGGAGAGGGTGAGCTGGTCTTTAAAAGATGGACGTGGAGGGGTATTGACTTTAACAAATACTAGAGAGAAGGCCCCCTGGGCGGAGGGAATGGTGTGATGAAAGGCACCGATTTAGGAGCAAGTAGGGCCTGTACATGCCATGGCAGTAATGAGTTGGATTGAAGCATCAGTTTGGATTAGTCCTCTGGGTGGTTGGGAACCAGTGAAAAACACTGAGCTGAAGGAGTGTCTAGATGAGAACTGAACTCATTTGCAGGGCAAATGATCTGGTAGCAGTTTGAAAAGGTGGAGCAGAGAGAGACCAGAAGCTGTCTTAACTGGAAGACTACTAGGAAAGTACATGAAACACCTGTCCACCTCCCAATAGTATTATTTTTTCCAGTTTTATTGAGTTGTAATTGATGGACAGTACTGTATAAGGTAAAGGTGTACGGTGTAATGATTTGGCTTACATCATAAAATGATTATCACAGTAAGTTTAACGAACATCTATGGTCTCATAAAGATGCAATATGAAAGAAGTTTGTCCTTGTGATAAGAACTCTGGAGATTTGCTCTCTCAGCCGCTTTCCTGTATGACATGCAGCAGTGTTGTGTGTGTGTAGGTTGCTGGTTATGGCCCTAGCCCTCATAATCGGAAGTTTGTACATTTGATTGCCTCCCTCCAGTCCCCTGTCCCCCACCCCCACTCCTGGGACCACAAATTTGATCCCTTTTTCTATATGAGTTTGTTTCTTTGTGTGTTTGTTTTTGAAGTGTAATTGATCTGCAACACTGTTAATTTCTGGTGCACAACATAATGATTTGATATTTCTTCCCTTACAAAATTATCATACCCCAATGTTATTTTGAAAAGTAAATAAGACAGAAGACGTGGAGTTCCTTTTGGAGATGAATCAGGATGGTCTCGGTCTGAGCATCCTAGCCCCATGGTAACAATTGAGCATCCTGACAGAGGAGCTTAGTTGGCTACCATTTAAGGGATTGCAAGGAGTCCTACACGATTGATCAACTTCATTTCTCCTGAATCAGGCTGCTTGACACCTCTTTCTGTGAGGTTATCTGACAGTATATTTCACCTAATAAAAACAGGCTTGGCCATCTACATTCACAGAGCACTCTCCCATGATATCTTGGCTTTTCAAGTGGGACAGTGTCTGTGAACTAAGAGTGTCTTTATGCAGCTCTAAATGTTCAAGAAAAGTGTTAACTTGAAGCTAGAATTCCAGGCAATATGACAAAATCAGTATATTCTTACTGTGAAAGCAGGAGACTTGCAACCTCAAACCAGCCAGGAAAACACACTGGGTAATTTTTCTGTGCATTATGATAGCAGCTTTGGTCAATTCCTTGAGTTTTCTGAAAGGAACATGCTGCTGGCCACTTCTTACTGGGAAGGCAAGACCCAGTTCAACTTCACTGAATTAAGCTAACAACAGGTATGGCAGTCAACACTCAGTGAACACTCCCTGCTGGACTCTCAGAGCACTTCCCCCGAACTCTTGATTCATAGAAGATGAATCCCATTCATAGATTCATGGTGCTATCTATCCTTGGGCTCTTTCAGAGAGCTTTCTAACTACATGGACATTTGTTTTTGTTAGCATGGTATACAGAGCCTAAAGGCAGAAGTGGCATTTCTTTGTGTGACTCCTGGATGATTGTAGTTTGACGCCTAGAAGAAATGCACATGGGTTCATTTCTCTCTTCCTTACACATGCAGCTTTGCTTAAGTATCTGTGTTTTCTGAAAGCACATGTCCTTGCTTATTAATGCTACAAAGTCATCTGACAGTGTAATTTTGCCCACTCCTGGTAGCAACAGGTAGAGCAGAAGCCCTCAAGGAACATTCTTTCCTGAATCCTTTTCCAAGGGAATAGTGCAGTGTGATCTAGGTGTGCCTTTGCGCAGCTCTGAACCTTGTTTCCTTGAATTTGTAAGTCGGATCTTTTGATCTTTATCTTTGCTGAAAAAGCTACCTTGTAATACAGTATATATACTCGCACAATGTTGACTAAAGCACCCTTGTTCCATCAGAGCTTGGGTCCCCATTTCTTTCTTTCTCTCTCTCTCTCCCTCAGGCTAATTCTCTGGAGCCTGGAAACCTGCTGAGCTCACTTTCTTGCCTGGGCTTTCAAGACCTCCTCAAGAGGATGCCCTGAGCCTTCATGAGTGGTACAAGCCATGTGTCAAGGGCTTTATTGGTTCTCCCTGTAAACCAGGGAATATCAACCTCTTTTCCTTCTCTCGCTTTCTCATCGTCGACTCTGGACCACGAGGCTCTAGTCCACTAAAGGACTACAATACTCCCCAACCAGCAACTGGCAAGCCAGGGGCTGGCCCACCACTCCTCGCCGGGAGCCCATGGGAGGTGCCAGGTTCCCTCAGCCAGGTGAACCCACTGTGGCACCCGGCCCCCTCAGACACACTCCTGCAGCCTCCTTCCCCATGGGCAGGACTGTGTTGACCTAGGAATGTGTTTGCAAGGCTCTCAGAGTGCAGGTAAACACATGGCCCTGACTCGTGAACTGAGGCCCTGGGAGCAGGCCTGGAGGTCTGACATCGGAAGTTCCACACACTTGGTGCATGATAGAGGCCTGAAAACACACTCTCTGGGACAGCCTTTCCTGCCTCCAAGGAAGATAGCATCCCCTTCCAGCTGCGGGCTGAGAGTCACACCCGACTGGGAGGTCATTTTCAGTGGCAATGGCCCCTGGGGCCCCACATTCCCATGGAACGTCAAGGCAACTTCCACACTGCTGTTTCATCATGTTTGCTCTGCAGGAGAGAGCTTGTGAGCCTTGTCAGTGTGTGCTTAGGTCCTCTGGGGAGAACACCCTTGGTGCTCAACTGAATCCTGAGCCTCCAGGCCAAAATTCATGTTTTATTCTTGGAGAGCCCTAACGAGGAGTGGCTCAGCAACTGCTTGCAAAGGCATCTCATTGCTGTTTGCTTCCTTTTGCCAGCACTAGCTTTGTTCAACACTTTGCCATTTGGCAAGCCAGGTTCCGAACCCGCCACTCCTCGCCAGGGGTCCATGGGAGGTGCCAGATTCCCTCGGTAAGGTGACCCCGCATGGCACTTGGCCCCCTCAGACACACGCTGGCAGCCTTCTTCCCTATGGGCAGGACAGAGCTGGCTTAGGAATGTGTTTGCAAGGCTCGCAGAGTGCAGGCAGACACTCGGACCTGACTCGTGAATTGAGGCCCTGAAAGCAGGCAGAATGGCTTCTGAGGAGCCACGCATTTATTGCATGATAGAGGCCTGAAAACCCACTCTCTGGGACTGCCTTTTGTGCCTCCAAGGAAGATAGTGTCCCCAGCCACCTGTGGACTGAGATTCACCTCTGGCTGGGTGGTCATTTTTCAGTGACAATGGCTCCTGGGGCTCTGCACCCAGGGAAGGTTCCCACACTCCCAGGGAACATCAGAGCAACCTCCACAAGCCTGGTCCATCACGTTTGCTCTGCAGGAGAGAGCTCACGAGGCTAGGCTTGTCTGCATCGAGAGCTTGGCTCCTGTGGGGAGAACACCCTGGGCACCCACCTGGGTCCGGGGCCTAGGGGCCCCATTGGGTATTTTCTCCCCAGGAGGCCTAATGTGGGCGGCCCAGCAACTGCTTGCAAAGGCATCCCATTGTTGTTTGCTTCCTTCAGCCAGAGCTAGCTTTGCTCTCCACTTCAGCAGTTTGCCAGCCTGGAGCCGGCCCACCACCCCTCACCAGGGGCCCATGGGAGGTGCTGGGTACCCTTGGCTAGGTGGCCCTCCCACCCTGGGCCTCTGCGGGCCCACATGTGCTTGGCGGTGCCCCCCCCCATCCAGTTGGCTGCTCAGGGCCACGTGGCCCCAGTCGTGTCTGGCTTCAGTGCCCGCCACAGCCCATGGTCCTCTGAGCCTCCTGCAGGCCAGCTGGGGCCCTGAGCATCCATCCTGCCCAGCTGGGCACCTGCTCAGCACCCAAACCCACCGGGAGCCACCAGTGCAATTGACTGGAACACCTCAACCCTGCCCCTTCACCCTACCAAGGCCCCCCTTGCCCCCATGCCACCTGCCAAGCAAAAGATCTTCCTGAGAGAGCAGATGAGTGATAGGAGGCACACAGACAGACGCACAGACACTCACACACACCCACACAAAGTGAGACAGCTGGCTGGCTCAAGCTTGTCAGCCAGAGCCACAGCCAGAGCACTTGTGAGTGGCCAGGGCCAGAGGAAGGGACGGGCAGCTGGGGGTCAGGAGAGACAGAGGCAGAAAGAGAGGGACAGAGACAGAAAGACATTGAGACGGAGATGCAGACAGACAGACGTGCCCACCAATACACACAGGAAGGCAGAGACAGAGAGAGGGAGACACAGAGTGACTGACAGAGAGACAGATATGGAAAACGGGAGACAGACACGGGATAGAGATCTGAGAGAGGCCATGTGGAAGACGCTGTTTCCCCAAAGGAGGTGGCGTCAGCCTTGGGCCGGCCTAGCTGGATGCGGTGCCCTGGGGCTGGCAGTCACCTGCGTGGACCCCAAGACTTCCTTGCAGATGAGGCCTCAAAGGTCCTCTTCGGCTTGGCCACCTAAGGCAAGACCCAGCCCCCACCTCTAGGCCAGAGGGTGAGTATGTGAGAGTGTGTGTCTGTGAGTGTGTCGGTGGAGGAGGGTGGGGTCGGGTCAACTGGGGGCCGGGTGGATACCCAGAATGGAGGGGGGAGGGTGTGGAGGTCAGGGGTTGGGAAGCCTGCGTGGTCCTCTTGCTGTCTCTCCCTTTTTCTCCATCTTCCTTACCTGTGGTTTCCGGCTCTTGACCTGTCTCAGCCACAGGGTGTGTGTGTGTGTGTCTGTGTGTGTGTGTCTGTGTGTGTCTGTGTGCGCACACCCCACCAGCTATCTCGGGTCAAGCAGTTCTGCTTTGTGGGCTCCTGGCACTTTACAGGTGGCGCTAGTGATAAAGAACCCGCCTGACAATGCAGGAGACCCAGGAGACAAGGTTCCATCCTTAGTTTGTGAAGATCCCCTGGAGGAGGGCTCAGCAACCCACTCCAGTATTCTTGCCTGGAGAATCCCATGGACAGAGGAGCCTGGTGGGCTACAGTCCATAGGGTCGCAAACACAATTGAAATGATTTTGCACGCACGCATGCATTTGTGGGCTCCTATCCAGGGTGCAAACTCCAAAGCCATCCAGCAGGGGGATTTATATGCCTGTGCAGCAACGGCCGGAGGTCAGGCTGGTAAGTGGAGGAGATCTGATTCTACTGGGAGAGTGTATGCTCCACACTATTTTAAAAAGGAAACAGAAGAATAGAACGGTGTGCAAGTCAATGAGTTTTCAACCCATGTTAAGTTTTCTTTTATCCCTTGCTTTCTTTTTTTCCCCCCACCCCTGCCTGACTGATATTTTCTTTCCCAGGCCCATCCAGCCTGCACTTCTTTGTAATCTGACTTCCTGAAACCTAGAATTGGTCAGTGAGTCCTGCCTGACAACCTCCCATCACCTAGGAAATAGTCTTCTCCTCTCTCAACTTCCCTGTTGACCCAGGGATTAGATACTGTTTGCTCAATGAATAATATGAATATGTCAACCCTGTGGTATTGTAATCTCCTCCAAAGGAAAGACACTTAGAATGTTGACAAAAGCAGTTTTCCCTTTAGTTTCATGGTAAATGTTTATAATTAATAACCCAATGTAGATTAAAAGATAAATCGACATTTGAGAACTTGATTCATATTTTAAAACCCTGATGTGCATGAAAATTAATTATTATTTCTAATCTTTCATTTCTATCCAATCCAAGTTTCTTTCCCATCCAGCTGTCAGGAATTTTCAGTCTTCATGATGTTGGAGGCTTCCTTTTCTTCAGGCAGCTAAATGATCCAGGGAACTGAGGCATTGCCAAAGCAAGGAATCTTCTCTGGGCTTTAAACATTGGTAATGCTTCCCACTGACATGTCTCTTGCTGAAGTTCTAAGAATCCCCTCAGCAGCAGTGCCACCCCTACTTTCAAGTGTATATTTGATGTACAAGAATCTTGGCAAAGCTGGGAGCCACTGTTGGAGGGCTCACCTAGCCAACTCTTGAGATCTGGCCACCACCTTCAACTGTGATAGAGTGGGGCAAGGATCTTTTCTAAGAGAACAAGGTCATTGATGTTTCAATACACTGCCTCTGTCCCTCAGGATCAAGATTGTTGGGCCCCTTTGGGAAATTTTGGCCCGTGTCTTTACTTTTTCATCTTGCTATTTTAATCTTTTTTTCTCCCTACTATGTAACTAAAAGTTTCCAAATGTCTCTTTCTTTCACTTTATCGATCAAAACTGCCATCTATCATATTTTCCTCTACAGTGTGCACATACAATTGCTCATGTGAGTTAAACTGTGATAAGTTTTTTATGTTTGCATAGGCAACATCATTGCCCACATGGAACCACAAGGATTTATGAAAATTCTGACAGGTCTTGTGCCACAGCTGAATATTTGGAAAAATATCCTACACACGGCAGTGTTCTTCCACCTCAGAGTCTGAAGCCCAAGGAAGAATTTCGAGCATATCATGGCAAAATGGAATGAATAACAACATTTAAGTAGATATCAAGAAACGATTTGCTTTACTTATTTTTTCACCACTCTCCTTGTTTTTAATAAAGTTTTCTTTAAACTATTTAGTTTAACTCTTTAAACTATTTCTTTGATTTAAGTTGAACCAATCTAAAAAGCAAGAAACTGGTTGAGTCACAACTTGAGAAAAACAGAAAGATGAGAACTAAGCTAGGATGACAAAAATGAGAACGTAAAAGGGAAATATAAGAAGTTCTGTTGATTCCTTTTTTAACCTCCTAAAATCTCTGCGTTTGTCTGCTTTCCAATGTGACCAAAATGAAATAACTTCCTAAGACTTATGTATCTACTCCAGCTTTTGCATCTCTGATCTGTTTTCTAACTTTAGGTGACCAAAATGACTTCTATTTTAATTTTATTTTTCACTGAAGTATAGTTGATTTACAATGTTGTCCCAATCTCTGCTGTACAGCAAAGTGACTCAGTTATACACTTACAGACATTGCTTTTTTAACATTCTTTTCCATCACAGGATATTGAATTTAGACCCTGTGCTATACAGTAGGACCTTGTTGTTTATCCATCCAATAGATTAATATAATAGATTACAATCTGCTAATCCAAAACTCCCAGTTTTTCCCTCCCCCACGGCCTTGGCAACCACCAGTCTGTACTCTTATGTCTGTGAGTCTGTTTTTGTTTTATAGATAGGTTCATTTTTGCCATATTTCAGATTCCACATACACGTTATATGGTACTTGTCTTTTTCTTTCTGACTTACTTCACTTACTTATGATAATTTTTAGTTGCACTCATGTTGTTGCAAATGATATTATTTCATTCCTTTCTATGGCTGAGTAGCATTCTGTTGTATATATATGTACCACATCTTCTTTATCCATTCATCTGTCACTGGCCATTTGTTTCCATGTCTTGGCTATTGTGAATAGTGCTGCTGTGAACATAGGGATGGCGCATATATCTTTTTGAATTATAGTTTTGTTGAATATATGCCTGGGAGTGGGACTGCTGAATAATATGGTAGTTCTATTTTTAGTTTTTTTTGAGGAACCTCCATACTATTTTCCATAGTGGCTGTAACAACTTACATTCCTACTAACAGTAGAGGAGAGTTCCCTTTTCTCCACATCCTCTCCAGCATTTGCTATTTATAGACTTTTTAATGATGACCATTCTGACTAATGTGAAGTGGTACCTCGTTGTAGTTTTGAGCTTCTTTAATAATTAGTGACATTGAGCAACATGACCTTTTAAAAATGCAGATCCAGTCCTATCAACTCCCTGCTAAACTCTTGTATTTTCCCATTATATTTAATATATGACCAAATCCCTTCATTGCTTGGTCCCCACTTTTTTCTCTGATTTATTTTCATTGTAATGCCCTTTGCACTCTTTTGGCTACATCCCATAGGACAATTTTCATTTCTTGAATGTATTAAGTTTCCCTTGTCACATAGCTTTCCAAGATACTATTTTACCTGCCTGAAATTCTTCCTGCATCTTACCTAGTTTACATTGGCTCAACCTATAGCTCTCAACTCAATTATTACTCTGAAAAGCCTTCTCTGACACCCAGTTTTTGGTGAGGTAAAAGTCCCCTATATAAGTTCTCAAAATATCTGCCTGTTATTTATCATTAGATTAGTCTCAGTGAAAGCAGGAACTGTGTGTCTTCTTATCGCAGCAGTCTATTTCCAGAAACCTATTACATGCTTACTAGCTCATAATAGGTGCTCAATATTTATTAAGTGTGTGAAAGACAGAAAAGTTTTTTTAAGCTTCAACTTTTCACTTGGCTTAGTACTTTTGATCTCTTTGTATCTTTGTCCATTCTTTTTTTTTTATTCTGTTGATGTGCACAGTATATTCAAGGCAAAATCTAAGGCATTAAAAATATCAATAAACATAGGTTCTTGCTTTCAAGGAACTCGTACACCAGATTTCTATAGTTTAGGGTTTTTTAAATGCTCTAGAACAATGTTAACTTTTAGTATTATCCGTTTTCGTTTCAAAGAAACATCATTTTACTTACATAGCAAAGGTGGAGACCTTCAAACTCTTAGTCTAATACTTATACCTTTAACATTTCAGGCAACTCTTGTGGTTCCTTCTGTAGGTGTGTGGCTCTTCCAGAAATGTGAAGATCTTCCATAGTCCTCAGACTTTTGTGTGATTTGGAATCATCAAGAAAGGTTACAGTTATAGGTTCCAGACCACCACCTAAAACAGTCAGTAGCTAATGGAGTGGATTCAAGAAATATGAATTTTTCACCAGCATCACTGGTGATTCTGTTGCTACAGACTCAGTGCAGTGGGTAGGTCCTGGACTGTCCACTGGGTCTGATGTGGAATGGAAAGAAAGTCTTCCCCACCACTGTTTATAGTCTTGTGACTATAAACGGTTCCCAAACAAAAATCGAACAAGATAATCCTAGATTGTAGTAAATGATATGAAAGAACTAAGCAACTGGTTGAGACAGAGCCAAGGGGAAAGGTTGCTCTTTTTTTCTCCACCTCTACTCCTTTCTTCCTTGATGCCTTAGTGATTCATAATGGAGATTTGAAATAAAGTTCACAATATTCACATAAAGATTTTGCCTTTAACAAACTTTAAAAAATGAAGAAAGTTTAACCTGCCATGTTTCTTTAAAAAAGTCAACTGCTTTTCAATTCTGGGTTTTCTCCATTGCCTTGTTCAAGTAACCTTAATAGTAAAAATAAAGTAAAACTAAATAAAGATTCAAATATATCAACAAAATGAAACCTTCCATTTCTTAAATCATCTTTCCACTTAGTAAAACACTAGCTCTTTTCTTTGTATTTTGACTAGGGAATTAGCAGTGTTGTGGCTCAGATGGTAAAGAATCCACCTGCAGGAGACTCAGGTTCCATCCCTGGGTTGGGAAGATCCCCTGGAGAAGGAAATGACAACCCACTCCAGGATTCTTGCCTGGGAAATCCCATAGATGGAGGAGCCTGATGGGCTGCAGTCCATGGGTCGCATAAAAGTTGGGCACAACTTACCAACGAAGAAAAGAAGTATTTCCAAGGACCACATTCAAGGGATTTGAAACTCTCGCTTGACTCCCTAATGTTGATGATGTTGACTAGGCAGCAGATAGCAGCTGATCCATCTGCGCAATTAAAAATAATGTGTCATTCTGTTCTATACTTTTCTGTACTGTAGGAAGAGACTGTGAAGAGAAGATGTCTGGACTTGTACAGGGCTTTGGGTCCTTTAGAGGATTACAGCTGTAGCACAGTCAATGACTGCCAGAGATGGCAGGAAGGCTGCCCTGAAAGTCTGAGTCCAGACATGTGCAGTGTTTCAGGATATATCAGATGAGTAAGAGTCCATTTACCCTCGCTACATCTCCATAGAAAGTTGCTTTGAGTTTGGAGGTACACTTTCTAACATGTAACTAATCTAACTAGAGAAATGAAGACTTTGAAGCTTTTTCTGTCCTCTCTGTGATTCTTTCACTTCCTGATTGCATTTTAGCCTTTTCCTCTCTAGCCGGTGTTTGGGAAGAGCAAAGAACAACTCAGATATCTTGAGAAGCAGACGTATGTGATGTCTACTGTTGTTCATCCTCTAAACAGTATTTCTCAAGCCTTTGTTAAGTGTCAGGCACTATGCTTGGTGCCTGGGATACAGTGATGACCTCTGTGCTTACAGACACTGCAGTCTAGTGGAGGTGGCAGTCAAAAACATCATTCAGAATGAGTATAAAATTGCAACAGTGATCAAATCTAGGAAGGGTAGGCACCAGGTAACTTGAGAGCCAGAATAAGAGGCTTGACTTTATCAGGGAAATGAGAAGAATGATCTCAAATTTGAAGGCTGTAAAGCACTTAACTGGATTAAGAATGCAAGAAAGTGAGCAGAGAGCAGCATGAATCGAGAAGGAAAAGGCCAACAGGGGCAGAGGAAGCACGAGGTGAGTTGAAGCTAGTGGAAGGGGCCATGCTCAGTTTATTCTGTACCCTTAGAGCAGCAAGAGGCCACAGGTTTTCTTCATGGGGTGTGTGTGTGTGTATTGCAGAGGGTATGAAAATATTGGCAAGAGAACTAGTGAGTGAGTTTAGGAAGCTACTGAACTGATGTGGATGAGCTATTCCAAAAGCTTAGAATATCAGGGTGGTGGATGAGACAGAGAAAATTAGTTAGACTTAAGAGAGATTTAGGGGGCAAAGCTGATAGGAGGCCGTGATAAACTAAATTTAAGAGGGAGATGAAGCATGAAGGAGCTTCCCAGGTGGCGCCAGTGATAAAGAAAACTGCCTGCCATTGCAAGAGACATACAAGACAACAGGTTCAGTCCCGTGAGGCATGAAGGGTCAGTCTAGGTTCCTGACTGTGCACCTGAAGAAGTGGTGATGCCATTCACTAAGATAAGGAACAAGCAAAAGGGGCCAGATTTGTTGGGGACAAATATTTTGATTAGGGGTATAGTATGTTTTGAGGTGCCATTGATTATCTGAGAGGCCTTGTGAAAATTGATCTGGATCTAAGAGAAGTGGTCTAAGCAGAGATGTAAGTTTGAGAGGCATTTCCATCTAGGCAGTGATGGCAGCTGTCAGGCTGGAGGAGCTGTGCTCAGGAGGGAACATGGGATGAACAGAGGAGAGTGTGAAGACCCAAGTGCTGAGGAACTCTAGCACTTCATGACTCAGTCTAGGAGGGAGAAGCGACATGGGAGACTGAGAAGAAATAATGAGGAAGACAGGGAGAAAGAGATTTCCAGAAATAGAATGGTCAATAATGAAAGTTACTACTGGAGAGGTCTGATAAGATGAAGACTAAGACTGTCTGATGCATTTCACCGTATAAAAGTCACTGTGGACCTTTAAACTGTACTAGAGAGGGCTGTGCTGAAAAACCAGGTTGAGGTGGGTCAAGGAGGTGGGTTGAAGTGGATTGACAGGGGTGAGTTAACAAGTCTAAGAAGTTACATTGTGAACAGAGAAGGGATTCAGTGAGTTTTGTTTTGGGGAGGTTATGATCACATACACTGATTAGTAAAAAAATGGTTTGAGTAAATCATAAAATAAATGACCACAGCCACTAGAAAAGAAATGCCAATAGAAATGTCAATAGAAAATCAATGCCAAAGAAAAGAAAACAATTTGAAAGACTTTTAGTAATAGTAATCAAAATAATCACTCTTTATGTGTACAAAATAGTCATGTGTATGCTGTACATGCATATATGTGTCAGTCCTTAAAACAACCCTGTATGAGGTAGATGACATTGTGGTTCTATTTTATATATAAGGAAACTGGAACAGACCGGTGAAGTTATCCAATATAATACATGTAGCAAATGACAGAGCCAGGATTTGGGCCCAGGTGGTCTGATCAGTCCAAGTCTGTGGTCTTCTCCAATTCAACAGACAGCCTCAGTGTCTGCAATAACATAATGTTTATCAAATGCCCAGGGTGGCTGGGGTACCCTATGACCCCCATCCCTGGCAAGAGCTGCTGGGGGGTCAGAAGATGGGTAAGACTTGCATCCATGCTATGAACATGATTGATGTCTAAAGGCCAGAGTCAGATGTATGTGACTCCTTTAACTGATTATTTAATGATGAGCAGGAAGACAGCCTGACTCAACAAAAAGACAGCACACCCAAACAGTTCACTAGAGTCTTTAATAGGATGAATAAGGGTTTTGACAAAGTGGACCAGGGGATATAGTTAAAATTTTTTCAGATTCATTTAAACCTTTATCCTGTGATTTCCTTCCAGATTAGACCAAAAATTCAATTCTTGAAAGATTTTTTTTTTTCTGGAAAGATCCAATTAACCAATGATCCATTGTAAAGATGTTTGGAAAACTGGGATTTTTAAAAAATATTTATTTTTCTTAAGATATTTAGTGACTGAGTAGGACATAAAGGAATTCAATAATCTCTTTCAAGTAGTCTACCAACCATCACCATTTTAATATCTTCTAGACTTTTCTAGTGAAAGTCTTGAAAACTTTAATACTGAATTGAAAGAGTTAAAAACAAAAAAACCTGTGAGGCTATGATTTAGACTTATATATTTCAGGTCGGATTATTGTCCTTGTGAAATAGACAAACAGCCTAGCCATGCACCAGAAGAATACAAACCAAAATGGAGTGATTGATCTTGGTACCACCTACAAACGAGGTTTTAATTCTTACAAAGTACATCCTGTGGTGATAGTTCGGCCTCTGGAGAGACAACAAGTTAAAAAAGGAAAGCTGGACACTGTCCCAATCTATAAAGTGCCAAAAAACAAAAACTTAACCTTCAGCTTTGATATCCAACATCGAATCGCAATTCTGGCAGATTGCCAAACTTAAGTCTCCAGGGCTTAGGAGAAAACTTCGTTCTCTTTTGTCAAAATAATATTGTATAGTGAGGAAAAAAAAGACCATTTGCTTGGTTGAGAGTTAAGAGACCTGCCTGGGTTCCTGTCCAAATTCAGCCACTTAGCTTTCTCTATCTCAAAGCATGAAAACAAAGGATACTACTGAACAAGGATTATGTCCTATTTGTCACATTATGCCATTTTGAGTTGGCACTTCTCCTTTCCTCCCAGTATGAAACTACTGAGCATACTGCAGCCTCTGAGAAAGTCAAATAAATAGCAACCCTCTTCACCATTCAAGTTCTGAACAAACCAAAAGAGTTAGCAGGGAGAGAACCAAAATATTGCCTTTTATACTGATAATAGCTGGGATAGAGGATAACACTTACCTCTGTTAGCAGATGGTCCCTGATACTGAATTTCAGAATAAAACAGGCGTGTTCACCCAGTGAGACAATGTTGGATCCTCACACAGCCCACCTGCTCCTCTAGGCCTTCCAGCATGGAATTCCTTCTGCCTGCTGGCAACCAACTGCAGGGAGGAAGGGGCTGGACAATGTGTGAGCAGTTTCTTTCCAAAAATCAATCTGGTATTACAACACTGTTGCTTTGGGCAGTTCTTTATTTTCCAGCAATAGGCTATCTGGTTAGTTCATACTATGTCTATATTTTTTGTAAATAATGTAATTGCATATTTAGGCTTACAGTCTTTTCACTCATATATCAGGATATAACTGAATGGCTATGTCCTAATATGAAACCTTTTTATAAAAGTGATGCCATCTACAATAACAGTAATGATTTATATTTTAAATAGATAATAACTGAAATCACACTTATTCTTTAAACATCACTCTTAGCAGTTTAGTGGGTTAGTAAAGTGTGTGTTCCCTGGAAAAGGAAATGGCAACCCACTCCAGTATTCTTGCTTGGGAAGTCCCATGGACAGAGGAGCCTGGTGGGCTGCAGTCCATGGGGTCACAAAAGAGTCACTTTTTTAAAGACTGAAGGACTAAACAACACAGTATATGGAATTAGTATAGTATGATCTATAAGTCAGTTCAGTAGGGAGATGAGGAACATTGTTCTTTTTTTTTTTTTAAGCTGTAAACATATAAGACACCATACAAGGAAAAAATTTTTACGACAACATGTACAGTGAACATATCAGGGCTTCCCTGATAGCTCAGTTGGTAAAGAATCTGCCTGCAATGCAGGAGACCCGGATTCAATTCCTGGGTCAGGAAGATCTGCTGGAGAAGGGATAGGCTACCCACTCTAGTATTCTTGGGCTTCCCTTGTCCCTCAGCTGGTAAAGAATCCACCTGCAATGTGGAACCAGAGATTGAATTGCCAACATTCACTGGATCATAGAGAAACTAAGGGGAATTCCAGAAAAACTTCTACTTTTGCTTCCCTGGGAGCTCAGACGGTAAAGACTCTGCCTGCAATGCAAGAGACCAGGTTCAATCCCTGGGTCAGGAAGACTCCCTGGAGAAGGGAATGGCAACCCACTCCCGTATTCTTGCCTGGAAAACCCCACAGGCAGAAAAACCTGGCAAACTACAGGCCATGGGGTCGCAAAGAGTCTCACATGACCGAGTGACTAACACTTCTACTACTTCTTTGCTTCATCGACTATGCTAAAGCCTTTGATTGTGTGGATCATGTGGATCACAACAATCTGTGGAAGATTCCAAAAAGAGAAACGAATACCAGACCACCTTACGTGTCTCCTGAGAAGCCTGTATGTGAGTCAAGAGGTAACATAACAGGACATGGAATAAAGGACTGGTTCCAAATTGGGAAAGGAGGATGTCAAGGACGTATATTGTCACCCTGCTTCTTTAACTTATAGAGTCCATCATCCAAAACGCTGGGCTGGATGAAGTACAAGCTGGAATCAGCATTGCTGGGAGGCATATCAACAACCTCAGATATGCAGAGGATACCACTCCACTCTAATGGCAGACAGTGAAGGGGAACTGAAGAGCCTCCTGATAAAGATGAGAGAGCAGAGTGAAAAAACTGGCTTGAAACTCAATATTCAAAATCCTAATAAGATCATGGCGTCCAGTCTATTTATACAAGCCAAATAGAAGGGGGAAAAGTGGAAGCAGTGACAGATTTTCTTTGCTCAGGCTCCCAAATCACTGGGGATGATGTCTGCAGCCATGAAATTAAAAGATGCTTGCTCCTTTGAAGAAAAGCTATGAAAAACCTAGACAGCATATTAAAAAGTGGAAACATCACCTTGCCAACAAAAGTCCGTACAGTCAAAGCTATGGTTTTTCCAGTACTCTAGTATGGATGTGAGAACTGGACCATAAAGAAGGCTGAGCCCCAAAGAATTGATGCTTTCAAATTGCGATGCATTCAAGAGAAGACTCTTTCGAGTCCCTTGGATAGCAAGGAGATCAAACCAATCAATCCTAAAGGAAATCAAGGAGATGAGATGGTTAGAAAGAATCACTGAGTCAATGGACATGAATTTGAGCAAACTTGGGGAGATTTGAAGGACAGGGCTTCCCTACAGACTGCATGTTGCAGTCCATGGGGTTGCAAAGACTCGAACTCACCTTAGTGATGGAGCAGAAACAGCATAACATACACCACTGAGGATGGCCCCATAAGAAATCATAATTGAGTAGGAAATGTGCATTATGAGAGGTGGTGTACGGGAGGGGTGATGCCATTTTCAGACATCTCAGTGCTTATCTGAGGTGGGAGAGGTTGTGTGTTGCCCTAGGGTGGGGCCAGTACCTCATGTCATCACAGCCAGACTCAGAACTGTTGGGGTGCTGGCAAATTATGTGATGCTGCTGCATCCTCACAATGTGACCCAGGCAACATCCAGGACACTGAAACGAAAGCACAGTGCAGTAGAAACAACCTTGTGAAAAACTTTCCTGTCCGTCAACTGGTTAAGACTCTGTGTTACCAATGCAAGGGGCATGGATCCGATCCCTCAGTGGGGAACTAAGATCCCGCATGTGGTGAAGCATGGCAGAAATAAATACAAACTGATCTTAAAAAAATAACAACAAAAAAACAACCTTGTGAGCTCATGCATGCTGGGGTACCAAAACCATGTACTGTGGCAGCGTTGTCAGAGACCAGCTACAGGTGGTTAGCTGGCTGAAGGAAAGTTGTTCAGTTGCTCAATTGTGACCCTATGAACTACAGCAGGCCAGACTTCCCTGTACTTCATGATCTTCCGGAGTTTGCTCAAACTCTTGTCCATTGAGTTGGTGATGCCATCCAAATGTCTCATCTTCTGTTGCCCCTTTCTCCTCCTGCCCTCAATCTTTTCCAGCATCAGTGTCTTTTCCAATGAATTGGCTCTTTCCATTAGTAGCCAATGTATTGGAGCTTCAGATTTAGCATCGGTCCTTCCAGCGAATATTCAGAGAAGGTAGGGAGAAAGGAAGCCCAGCTGTAAGGATCAGATTGCCCTCCTTCAGAGCCGAACAGCTTCCTAAGGTTCCTTTCATCCTCTTTTCCTCCTCAGAAACTGAGGCCTGAAAATGCACTCTCTGGGGCTGCCTTTCCTGCCTCTAGGAAGACAACGTCTCCAGCAGCCTGCAGGCTGAGGGTCACCCCCAGCTGGGAAGCACTGGCTGGGAGGTCAGTTTTCAGTGGCCCAGGCCCCTGGGTTCCCACTCCCAGGGAGGGCTCCCACACTTCCAGGGAACGGCAAAGCAACCACCACACGGCTGTTCTGCTGAAGAGAGCTCCCAAACCTAGGCAGGACTGCACCATGCTCGGATCCTGAGGGGAGAACACACTGAGCGCTCACCTGGATCCCGGACCTAGAAGCCCAAACCGGCATTACTCTCCTGGGGAGCCCTAACAAGGGGCAGCACAGCAATTTCTTGCAAAGGAATCATATGGCTGTCTGCTTCCTTCTGTCAGAGATAGCTTTGCTCCACACTTCAGCATTTGGCAAGCCAGGGGCCAGCCCACCACCCCTCACCAGGGGCCCATGGGAGCTGCAGGATGCCCCTGGCCAGGTGACCCCAGCAGGATGCCCAACCCCTCAGAAGCCTCCTGCAGCCTCCTTCCCTGTGGGCAGGACCGCTCTGATCTAGGAATGTGCTGGCAAGGCTTGCAGACCGCAGACAGACACAGACATGAGTCAGGAATTGAGGCCCTGTGGGAGCAGACCTAGAGGTCTGGTGTCTGAGGAGCCACACATTTGCTGTGCAATAGAGGCTTGAAAACCTACTCTCTGGGGCTGCCTTTCCTGCCTCCGAGGACAATAGTGTCCCTAGACACTTGCGGGCTGAAGATCACCCCTGGCTGGAAGGTTATTTTTCAGTGGCAAGGGCCCCTGGGTCCCCATGCCCAGGGAGAGCTCCTGCACTCCCAGGGAATGTCAAGGCAACCTCCACACATCTGGTCCATCACGTTTGCTATGTAGGACAGAGCTTGCGAACCTAGATCTGTCTGCAGCATGCTCTGCTCCTATGTGGAAACAGGCTGGGCATCCACCTGGATGCTGGGCACAGGGGCCGGAACCTGCATTTTTCTCCCAGGGATCTCGAATGCAGCACGGCTCAGGAACTGCTTGCAAAGACATCTCATGGTTATTTGCTTTCTGTTGCCAGAGCTACCTTTGCTCCCCACTTCAGCACTTGGCACGCCAGGGGCCGGCATGCCACCCCTCGGCAGGGGGTCAAGGGAAGTGTCAGTTGACCTCCTGCCAGGTGACCCCAGCATGGCACCCGGCCAGCTGAGATGTACTCCTGCACTCTCCTTCGCTGAGGGCAGGACTGCATTGACCTAAAAAAGTGTTTGCAAGGCTCACAGAGTGGAGGAAAACACAAGGCCCTGACTTCGGATTTGAGGCCCTGTGGGAATGGACCAAGAGGTCTGAGGTCTGAAGAGGCACACACATGCGGTGAATTAGAAGCCTGAAAAACCACTCTCTGAAGCTACATTTCTGCCTCCACGAAAGTGTGCCCAGCAGCTTGCAGGGTGACAGGCAACCTTGGTTGAAAGCAGAGGTAGGACGGTTAATTTTCAGTGGCAAAGGCCTCTGGGGCCCAAGGCCTAGGGAGGGCACCCAAACTTGCAGAGAAGAAAAAGGTAACCTGAACAGACAGTTCAGTGATATTCACCCTGCAAGAGAGAGCTAAAGAGCCAAGGATTATCTGAACAGCGCTCGGCCCCTGTGGGAAGAAGGCTAGGAAACGAGCAGGAAGATGCCCACGAGTTTCTGATGTTCACTCTGAACGCCATGCA
>SRVM01030682.1:0-12286 GCA_007570785.1 Antilocapra americana
GAGGTGAAGTCCAGCTTCCCACCAGCCCTCAGCCATGGGGGATCTTCCCAGAGAGGAGCAGCTTATCCACAATGGGTTCTGATGGCGGCGCACATTCCAAGGCCCCTCCCGAGCTGAGGTGTCACCTCGCCTAGCCCAGCACGGCCTTCTCTCTAACCTCACTGGTCTTTCCAGAGGATTCCAGTGGGCCCCCCAGAATGACCGGGGGCCTCTTCTCTTCCTGCAGCGACGGCAGATGGGAAAAGGCTCACCCCAGCTCCTTCCTAGTCACACTCCACCACTGCCTCTTCAACTCTACTGGCGTGGGCGCTCCATCTTTAGAAACCTCCAGAACACAGCTCCTGCACATGTCTGCCCCTCAAGACCTCCTCCCCCACTCCCCTCTGCTTGACCAGGGGCTCAGAATGAGCAGGTGGTGTCTGCAGTGAGCACGCACCTGGCTGAGAGATGAACAGGCATCTTTGTTTTCTCCTCGGCACCCTGAATCGATCTCCAGAAATCACCTGTCTCCACAAACACTGCACTCCCCGGGAGACTGGCAGCCCCGCTGTCTCCCCTCCCGCTCCTCGGGCAGCTCCCACGTGGACCAGAGGGGACGGTGGAGCGGGGAGGTGCTGACTGTGGAGGCCAGCGCTGCTGCCTCTTCTCAGCCTTGGGAGCCTACGAGGTCTGGCGCTGCTTCCTGGATGCCTTCTCTAGGGATGGGGTACTTGGAGCCACTGTGCCCTCAGCTGTGGGTGATGGAAAAGCAGCAGCACTCAGCAGTCTGTTCTCACACCTGGGTGCCAAGGGAGCTCTTGCACAATTCTCTAGTTTCCCAGATTCACTTTCCGAAATCTGTAATTATGGGAAAGAAGAGCCAGGTCCTCTCTGAGAACAGTGTGCTCGGTTTACACACACATTTATTACCTATGGAGTCCTGTCAAACCACACTGTGTAAAACACGTTTGCAAAATCTCCTGTGAGTGACTCACTTGTATGTTTCTTGAAACAACTGGGCAAATGGACAAGAACTCAGGCTGGCCAGGGTGCCTCGTTCCTGAACCATCTGACCTGGGAGGAGCCAGTGCACTGAGACCCTCCTTTCCTCTCTGCAGGGTGGACTTAGGACTGTCCAAAATAGTCTCACTGGAGTCCCTTCCAGTAAAGATGCCTACAGAACTCCATCCTTCTGTTCACTCTTCAACTCCCACTTCATGCTACCCCAGCATCGGCAGGAGCTGGGCCAGGCCCTGCGGATCTGAGACAGACAAGACGAGTGCTCTCACGTGAGGAACATTCCACTGGAGAGTTATGATTAAGCTAATCAGTATTTAAGAGAATAAATTAAAATATATTGTACATTTATTTATGTGTGGATTAATCTGGGGTAGAATTAACATCCTTAATGTTAAGTTATCCCATCCGTGAGCTAGAAACTTCTCTCCATGTTTGAATCATATCTTAAGGTGTTTGTTAGAGGTCTGACACCTTCTCCATTGCAGTTCTGTGAATTACTGGTGAAAATAATTGCTAGGAATTTTATAGTTTTGCTGTTACTATGAATAGTTTATTGTTATGGTCATGTTTTCTATTTGGGTGTTTATACTATGGAAAAACCTTTTGGTTTTTGGATCAAGTGTGGGCCGTCTTATTAAATGTACCTATTAATTGGAGAAATTTGTTGATTTTAAGGTTCAGGGAGTTGACGATTATAGTAATGGAAATGATGACAGTTTTATCTCTGCCTTTCCAATCCTTATAGCTATTCTTTCTTTTTATATTCTATACCTTGGCCAGGGCTTCCAGAACTGTGTTAGACAATAGTGGTGATAGTGGGCATTCTTTGCTCATTCCTGATTCTTCAAGTGATGGGCTAACAGTTTTTCTGTTATAAAATCTGTTAATGTTATGAAATTTATTTTAATTTTATTTAATCTTAATTTTATAAAATTAAGAAAGTTCCCTTTGAAATATAATTTTCTAAAGGATTTTTCTCCCTTTAAAAAATTCTTATTGTTGATTTATAATGTTATGTTAGCTTTGGTGTACAGCAAAGTATATCAATTAGATATATATCCACTATTTCTTACATTATTTCCCCATATAGGGCATTGCAGAGTATTAAGAAGAGTTCCCTCTGCTATACGGTAGGTCCTTATTTATCTATTTTATATATAGTATTACATGTTTGTCAATCCAAGTCTCCCAATTTATTCCTCCTCACCCCTTGCTGTATCCCTCGACACTACAAGGTTTTTTACCTACATCTGTGACCCTATCTGAAAGGATTTTATAAAAGAAACATAACTTCAGCCTTCAGTTAAGTTCAGTTCAGTTGCTCAGTTGTGTCTGACTCTTTGTGACCACATGAATCACAGCACGCCAGGTCTCCCTGTCCATCAGGGAGTCTACCCAAACCCATGTCCATCGAGTCGGTGATGCCATCCAGCCATCTCATCCTCTGTCTTCCCCTTCTCCTCCTGCTCCCAATCCTTCCCAGTATTAGGGTCTTTTCCAATGAGTCAACTCTTTGCATGAGGTGGCCAAAGTACTGGAGTTTCAGTTTCAACATCAGTCCTTCCAATGAACACCCAGGACCGATCTCCCTTAGGATGGACTGGTTGGATCTCCTTGCAGTCCAAGGGAATCTCAAGAGTCTTCTCCAACACTACAGTTCAAAAGCATCAATTCTTTGGCCCTCAGCTCTTTTCACCGTCCAACTCTCACATCCATACATGACTACTGGAAAAACAATAGCCTTGACTAGATGGACCTTTGTTGGCAAAGGAATATCTCTGCTTTTCAATATGCTGTCTAGATTGGTCATAACTTTCCTTCCAAGGAGTAAGCGTCTTTTAATTTCATGGCTGCAGTCACCATCTGCAGTGATTTTGGAGCCCAGAAAAGTAAATTTGACACTTGACAAAGTCTGACAATACCAGACCATCTGACCTGTCTCTTGAGAAACCTGTATGCAGGTCAGGAAACAACAATTAGAACTGGACATGGAAGAACAGACTGGTTCCAAATAGCAAAAGGAGTACGTCAAGGCTGTATATTGTCACTCTCCTTATTTAACTTGTATGCAGAGTACATCATGAGAAATGCTGGGCTTGAAGAAGCACAAGCAGGAACCAAGATTGCCGGAAGAAATATCAATAACCTCAGATATGCAGATTTCACCACCCTTATGGCAGAAAGTGAAGAGGAACTACAAAGCCTCTTGATGAAAGTGCAAGAGGAGAGTGAAAAAGTTGGCTTAAAGCTCAACATTCAGAAAACTAAGATCATGGCATCTGGTCCCATCACTTCATGGGAAATAGATGGGGAAACAGTGGAAACAGTGTCAAAATTCAGCCTTATCAAACTTTTTTTTGATCAATCAAGGTAATATTATTTTTTTCCTTTAGGCTAATAATGTGATGAATTGCATTAATTGTAGTCATTATGTTGACCAATTCTGGCATTCCAAGAGGAAACCTCACTCAGTTATGAGGAATTTTTAATGCTCATATTTGGTTTGGTAACACTATGCTGTTTGAATTGTTTGCATCTTTAGAGGTGAAATGGGACTACTGTTTTCTTGCATTGCCCATCTCTTCAGAATCAAGTTACTCTGCTTCTTTAAAATGAGCTGTACGTCTCAACTTTTGATTACTTTTCTACACCAACTTGTTTTTTTTTTAAATTTTAATTGGAGGTTAATTACTTTACAGTATTGTGGTGGTTTTTGCCATACATTCACATGAATCAGCCATGAGTGTACTTGTGTAACATACTAACTGTTAACTGTTCCCTGAGATTTTAGCAGACTCTCCTGGAAAACCACCGGCCTTAGTAAGGGATAATGGGAAGAAGAGATCTGTGACAGCCACTTTCACTTATTTAATACTTAATTAGATTCCTAAAGACATATATGTTTCTTTGCACCAAAAAAAAAAAAAAGCCTGTTGCTTCATCTAAATTAGCAAATTATGTGCCTCTGTGAATGGATTAAATGGAGATCCGAGGCTCCATATTAAGTTTAACTTTGAACCAGGAAAGAGGGATTCAGATTAATCTCCTTTACTTGGGTCTGTGTGGAGTCTACCTCTGTGAACTGGTTCTAACCAGCTCAGAATAATGCTGCTGAAGACCGTTTATGCTGAGAGACATTAGAGTCATCGCAAAGGGTTTCGTGTTGTGTTGTGTTGTAGCTATTGTTGCGTTAACTCTTGTGGCTTCTGCCAGACATCACTGGTGTTCACCCACGGAACACGGGCGTTGTCCTACATGTGAGTTGCCAGCAGTTGGCTGAGAGGAGAAACGTGGTGGATCTGGTCTCTCAGCTGGCCGTTTCCAGGTTCGGAGTGACCGGCGTCAGATTTGTGTGCGATTCTAGGAAGGTCTTTTCTCATGACCCCGGCAGTCAGTGGAGCTGGACCAGGGCAGAGTGAGGCGCCCCCAGAGCGGAGATGACCCCTCCTAGCAGGTCACCTCGGAATCAGGGGGCAGCTGCCCTCCACCAGATACACAGAGGTCCTCAGGCAGCTCAGAGCAGCCGTGCGGAATGTCTCCTTTTCTGATGCGTCGACTCCAACCCTCTTGCATCTTTTCTTTTTTGAGAAAAAAAAAAAACCATGAAGCCACATAATCAACAAGGTACATGGCATTAATAATTTCTTCAGTGCTATTTCCTTTCAATCTCCCTGGTGAACGGAGGGAAGCCAGCCTTTTCGGTGCTAAAGCTGTTTCTTTTCCTTTTGGTAAACTGCGAACTTCACAGGCCTGTCTATCTGTCTCTCTCTGGGTGCTATCTAGTAGAATTCCAGGCTTTGGCTTTAGAGAAGCCACACCTCCTCCCAACTGCTGGTGAAAGAAGCGCTGTCAGTGTGAGAGACTATCCCCTCTTCTCCTGCAGCTGCAACAAATACAGGTATTTTTTCTATGTCATAAACTTTGGGACCTAGGCCCCAGTGTTATTCATGATCAGGGTATCCTGTGGGGGGTTGTTTTTTATTGCAGAGCTTTGATGTTCTTCTCTTCCACTTAATTATAATAGATATGAAGGTCTCTTAAATCTCTCAGTGGTCTTATTACACATGGCTATTAGGGGAGGGGTACCTTCCAATTTATTATATAAACCAGGTCTCTTTCAAAAGTAAAACAATTGGCTAATTGTCACTCACTATTAACTATTAATCGGAGACAACAGACATTAACAGAGACCGTCTGTCTCTGCAAACCAGGACACAACTTCGCATGGAGACTCCTGGGAAATCCCGTTAAGGCCTGAAGATTCTGAAA
The DNA here is from genome assembly GCA_007570785.1 of Antilocapra americana. Lineage (NCBI taxonomy): Eukaryota > Metazoa > Chordata > Mammalia > Artiodactyla > Antilocapridae > Antilocapra > Antilocapra americana. Next base: position 5,269 of record SRVM01030682.1, read on the forward strand.
TCGCCATGACAGGATGGTTTTCTTTTGTGGGACAAACAAGTGAAAAGAGCTGACCACCCCTGTCGTCCATTGTTCTCAGCAGGGCCCTACAAGGAACTGGGTGTTCCTTCCAGGAAGACTGAGTTCCTTCAGTAACAAGGAAGAGAACTTGCAATACTTGACTTGGTGTCTAGAAATTGCTTGCTTTGTCTTTAATGATTTTATCAAATAAGAAATGATTGGAATGATGCAAGAGAGTGGGAAGTGGAATTCCAGTATCAAATGGCTCCAAACAGACTCAGAGTTGCAAAAGAACGTGATCACTGGCTCATGATTTCTGCCCATGATTTCTGCCCTGCGGAAGGTAGAAGGGATGTGGACGTCACAGCCCCCCTGTATGGAGGTGCCCCAGGGCAGGTTCAGGGCCGATGACTACAGATGGTTGACAACATCCCCTCTCCCCACCATGTCTATTCCTGGGACCAAGTCAGCTAAGCCAGCTCAGGGACTAGACTACCCCGACCTCAGGGAACCTCAACTTTCCCAAGGAGTGTAAGTTCTGTTGAGAATATTTAAATATTGCTTAGCTTTGCCTTGGATAAAAACCAAACAGACAGAGAAATCCTTTAGACAGTTATCTGCCCTCCATGTTCACCTCATTACAGCTACAGGAAATAAAATATGTCCCAGACCCAGAAAGAGACATCATCCTGATTTTGAGAGGCTGTAATCTAAGACAGGGCTTCCCAGGTGGCTCAGTGGTAAAGAATCCGCTTGCAATGCAGGAGAGGTGGGTTCGATCCCTGGGTCAGGAAGATCCCCTGGAGAAAGAAATGTCCACCCACTCCAGTACTCGTCCCTGGAAAATCCCACAGACAGAGGAGCCTGAGGGGCTACAGCCCATGGATCACTGAAGAGTCGGACACAAACTTGGTGACTAAACAACAACAAATCTACGACCATGGCTCCCAGACCACAGGGTCATCCTCACCTGGAGCGCTTCCTCCTGGGCTGGTGCTCTTCTTTCTAATGTCCTGCTCATATTTCCCTGAGTCTTGTAACAAATTGGAAATGCTTCACCCTCCTTCTTCTCAGGGTTACCACTTAAGCACACAAGTCCCACATCCTTCCAGTGGGAAGGATCATCTCCCAATGTCTCAGTTCACAGTCTACGCGATTTGCTTGCCTCTGTCGTGGAGATCGCTTCCCTGTGTCCCCAACGCACGGCTCACATTCCTTCCCTCCTGTGAACACTCCAGGCAAGAATCCTGAGGTGGTGTTCCTGGGCTGGGCCTTGCCCTCCTGCTGTCCTCAGGCTTCCAATCCAGGGTCCCACAGTCAGGAAGAGCAGTTCCAAGTCCTCTGGGTCCCCACCATCTCTGACATTTTACGCATGCATCATCCCTTCTCCTCTGGGAAATCCAGTGACCTTTGAAATTTCCCTTTTAGATGAAGAGGCAGAGATGGGCCAGGAAGTTTATCAGAGACGCCATCCCTGTGAGAGTGCCTGCATGAAATTTCCTCACAAGATTATCTTCCTGAACTCACAGAATAAACCCAGTCCTGCTTTTCTGATTGAAATAGCTATTCTCTGACATCATATGCTCCAGCATTCTTGTGATAAATCAGCATTCTCTGTATCCCTCTGAACCTTCTATGCTGGTAATTTAACAGACATCTGGAATTTACCTGTTCATTTTTATGGTTCCATTTTTATACAGTATCACAGCAGATTTCTACACTATAGTTCATCCTTTCCAGGATTACAACGACCTCTCAGTATGACCTACTGTTATGACCATCAACAGCATCTGATCATGAATACACTTGAAGCTGGAAGATTCCTTTTTCCAGTGCTGAATCCACCCCATATGGGTGTTGGAAGTTTGATTTTCCTGAGTTTCTGTCTCCTTCCTTTCCTGCTGCTGTACCCTGAGGTCCCAGCTTCATCCTGAGCTGTTCCTTGTAATGGATCCATTCTGCTGCTCCATTTGCCCTGTATGCTCACATTCTTTACTCAACTCTCTTTTTCTATAGTCTTTGGAATTCCCAGGTGGCTCAGAGGGTAAAAAATCCACTTGCAGGGCAAGAGACCCGGGATGGCTTGATTGCTGGGTCAGGAAGCTCCCCTAGAGAAGGCAAAGGCTACCCACTCCAGTATTTTTATTTATTTATTTATTTTATCTATCTTTATTTTTTTTTATTAAACATTTTTTTATTAGTTTTGCCAAACAATGACATGATATCACCATGGGTTCACATATGCTCCCCCTCCATAGCCCCCCTCCCTCCTCCCTCCCCCCAGGCAATCTCGTTGCACCAGTCCCAAGCATCAATCCTGGGCCGGCTATTGCTTAGACATATGATAATTAACATGTTTCAATGCCATTCTCCCATATCATCCCACCCTTTCCCTCATCCACAGAGGCCCTGAGTCTATTCTATACATCTGTGTTCCTTTTGCTGTCTCGTATGCTGGGTTCTCGTTACCGTCTTCCTAAATTCCATATATATATGCGTTAATATACTGTATTGTTGTTTTTGCTTCTGGCTTACTTCACTCTGGATAATGGGCTCCAGTTTCGTCCATCTGAGTAGAACTGCTTCAAATGAATTTTTCCTCAATGTTCATCGCTGCATTGTTTACAATAGCCAGGACATGGAACCAACCTAGATGCTCATCAACTGATGAATGGATAAGAAAGCTGTGGTACATATACACAATGGAATATTACTCAGCATTAAGGAAAAATTCATTTGAAGCAGTTCTACTCAGATGGACGAAACTGGAGCCACTCCAGTATTCTTGCCTTGAGAGTCGAATGGAGAGAGGAGCCTGGTGGGTTACAGTCCATGGGATCCCAGAGTCGAATGCAACTGAGCACCTAAGCACACACACCCTTCATGGCAAATGTCAGTACACTACTGTGGGGGGTGAAAAACACATTTGCCACTGGAGTGAGACTTGAAATGGGAAGAAAAGGTTCACCATGCTACATTCTACCAGATTGCACAATTTAGGAAAATGAGGTTTGAGCGAAGAATACACTGCCGTTTGGATGCTGTGTTCTGGGGGGATTTCCCAAACTTTCTTTCCTTTTTTTGCTTCCACCCCATTTCTCGTTTGCTCCACTCGCCGAGTGTCAGTATATAAAGCACCGGCCCCGTCTCCCAGGCAGGCAGCACAGGCAGCTCAGCTTCACCAGGAGGCTCAGCAGGAGGGCACGGCCGAAGGCGAGGAGGTAGGACTTTCCAAAACTATTCCTTTTCGGAGACTTTCTCTTCACCAGCATTCTTGTGATGCAGCCCAGCTCTCTGCTTCCTTCCTGAATCTACTATTCGTTCTGACCATTAGAAGCCCCCAGACATGAGCACTTGAGGGGGTAGGGCTCTCCTTGTCTGCTGCTTCTGTGAAGGCAGTGATGGGGCCAGCAGGTGGTCCACAAACACCTGTGCCTTCTTCACCTCGTCTCATATCACAGAGAAGCCGCATGAACACCCTCCTCGTGCCTTTGGGAAACTGGAAGTGCAGCTGGGTTTCAGGGCTGATAGAGGATGACTGGACTGGAAAGTGCTTTATGCTAAAAGCACGCTGCAGTCCTTCACACAGGAAATCACTGGGATTCCAAGATTTCACATGGAAATGAGAGCTGGACCCTCTGTGTTACAAGCTATCATTCAGAGAGATTTATGTTTGGAATGTAAGAGTGTATCCACATTACAACCCAGGCCCAAGACCTGTCATTCTTGATTGAGTCTGCTCATCTCTGTTGCAGGATGAACCTTTCCACGGGCATCATTTTCTGCTTCCTGATCCTGGGCGTCAGCAGCCAGGGATGGGGAACATTCCTCAAGGAAGCTGGTCAAGGTAAGGACCAAAGGATGGGCCAGGGAGGCTGTGTCAGATTCCCTGGGATTCAGCTGAGCAGAGGTCACATCCCCACGGGGCAAAGGCCACAGGTGGGCAGAAAAGGAACTCAGTTTTCATGGTAGCACTTCTCGAGGCTTTTCTGGCCAGCTTGCACTCTTTTTGGCGATCGCCAAGCCCGGGGTCATACGAAGTTACAGCCCCGCCTTTCAGCAGGAGTGAGGAAGACATCAGGGGGGCGGGGGAGAGGCGGGGGTGAGGCGGAGAGGGAGGCATGTTCCCAAAATACCAGCAAGGCTCTGCTGCCCCCTCGTGGGCAACTGGAGATGGCGCATTTCAAAGCCTCACGTAGCCATGTAGTGGGGGCAACCAATGAATACTTATAACTAAAATACCTGATATTTCAGTAGCTGGTCAGGACTGACTAAGAGCTTTACGTGCAGGAATCGACTCGTTTTCCTCCTCAGGGTTTAATCCTTGAGTTCTGCAATGTGGGGACCATCACCCCTTATCAGGGAACCTGCTGCCCCACGAGATTAAGATAGATTCCAACGTCCTCCAGCAGAGCGGGATTGAACCTAGCATCCTGAGACCTCACTGTTAACCTCGGCCCTTCTACTGCCTCTGAGACAAGAGTACATGTGGAGGGTGAGGGGTCTGTGAACACGCGTCCTGCTCTTTATTTGAGCAAATGACAGAGAGTGGGCGTTGGTGCCTTTGGAAGGAAACCCGATAGAGTTCCCCTCCCCGCAGTAAATGGCAGCATGAGTTTCCTCGATGATGGTACTACTGAGGCTGAGACCTGGCGAGAACCCTGTAGCAAGAGACACAGACCTCACTAGCCAGAGCAAACTGGCCATAATTTATTTCCCAAAACTATCTGGTGTTATTAGTTTTCTGTGATAATTACTGAATAATTGTTTTAAGAGTTTCCTCTTAATTCTGTCTAAATTCACACCGACTCAGATAAAAATATCTTTTCATCTTAGGTCAGTGTTGTTCAGGGGGCACTCTAGGATGACTGGCATGAGAATCACCCGTGGTCTGGGTGCTTTGTGGATTGTAGGTGCCTGGATCCACACACAGTCCCTTCCCTGAACCACAATCCCTGGGGCTCTCTGCAAATCGGTCCATTATTAAGCACCCCACTTGATTTTGTGCACAGTAAATATTGAGAATCACTATCTGGTTTTGCACCCTAGGGACTAATATGTCATATGCATTTGGAAGTACTTTTTAAGCAACTCTAGACTCCAGGGAACTATTTAGGGTGACTATTTAGGGTAACTAAATTTAGGAGCTATTTAGGGTAACTCAGGGTGAATAGCTATAATAAGAATATCATACCCCTTTACAAAACTATGAACTTCCCTGTTGGCTCCAATAGTAAAGCGTCTGCCTACAGTTTGGGAGACCCAGGTTCGATCCCTGTGTCAGGAAGATGCCCTGGAGAAGGACATGGCAACCCACTCCAGTACTCTTACCTATAAAATCCCATGGATGGAGGAGCCCGACGGACTAGAGTCCATGGGGTCACAAAGAGTCGGACACGACTGAGCGACTTCATTTTCTTTCTTTCAACAAAACTATTTTTCTGAACACTGGAAATAGCTAATACCTAAAATGAAGATAAGTTTTCTCACAGAGATATTACATAAACTATGATTAAAATCCATGTTATATTTTCTTCTTTTCCCTGATGAGCTAATCTTTTAAACCTCTGCCATTTTATTGTATCTAGGTTGGGTTTTCTGCCCATGCTTTCCTAATCTTCATCCTATTTTAGTTCCTTTATTTATTCGTTTTTTTTTGCCCTACTCTTCTAAGGACCAGAGAGGTGATAGTATAGTGAGCACCTACAATGTTCTATAAACTCAACCTGTATTTCCTCAGTTCTTCTGCATAACCACCCTGAGGGAGGCATTACTCCTCCATTTTACTGGAGAGGACACTGAACTTTAGAGCTGGTGGTTCAGTTGCCCTTTTTCTGCATTGATTACCCTGTTTCTTCAAAGCCCTCTTAGGGAACTCACCTTTATCACCTGCTGATTTAATTCTGATCGTTGCCCAGGTGCAAACATGCCCTGAGTATTCAGATGTACTCAAGCCTGAGTTAGTTCCCAGGGCTGAATTTTTCCCCTTGACCAGGCTGGGAATATCCTATATCTGCAGACTTTCTTGGTATCATCCTTCTTCTCAAGCTCTGGTCAGAGCCTTTCCTACATCTTTGGTTCATTGTATAAGCAAACATCCCTTAAAGAAAGAGCATCGACCTCTCCTTCACACACATCACACACCTCCAGAAACAAAGTACCAACAGACTTTGAATGAAATCAAACAGAACAAAACTTGTACCAAGTGTGATGCTCACAACTTCAGACCAGGAGTAAAGAAGCATTCATTTCAAGCTAATATAATAATCTCCAAGGGCTTAGTCGAAGGCTGAAAACTAGAATCAGAGGGAAGAAATGATTTATTTCTCTCACCAAAACACAATCACATTTATCTCATCATTTTCTCTTCCTCCCAGGGGCTAAAGACATGTGGAGAGCCTACAGAGACATGAGAAAAGCCAACTACAAAGACGCAGACAAATACTTCCACGCCCGCGGAAACTATGACGCTGCCAAAAGAGGACCAGGGGGTGCCTGGGCTGCTAAAGTGATCAGGTACCAGGGTCCCTGGGGATGCAGGGATGGGTGAGCAGAGCTTGGCTGCCTTGGACCACCTGGAGGGGCCAAGCCCTGGAGAACTTTCCCGTAGGGCTGTGGGCCCTCCTACTGTTAAACTCCCTCCTGCTCTGTGCCCAGGGTGAGGTCTGAGCGGCTGCAGAGCGGAGCAACTTGGTGGGACAGGCGGCTCTGCACCCTCCCCCCATGGGCGCTGTTCACCCAGCACAGGGCTGAGGTGGGCTGAGCCCAGCGAGCCTCAGGGTTGTAGCCTGTTTCCTTGGCTCCTCTCAGAGTCATTGATCCCTTGGAAAGGAGAGATGGGGAGGGTGGGGCTGTGGCTCATAGTCCTGAATTAATCCCCTCTCTGCCCTCCTCCTTTCCAGTAACGCCAGAGAAACTATTCAGGGAATCACAGACCCTCTGCTTAAGGGTATGACCAGGGAGCAGGTACGGGAGGACTCGAGGGCCGACCAGTTTGCCAACGAATGGGGCCGGAGCG
>ML663029.1:3317-175877 GCA_007570785.1 Antilocapra americana
GGTCAAGAAGATCCCCTAGAGAAGGAAATGGCAATCCACTCCGGTACTTTTGCCTAGAAAATCCCACAGACGGAGAAGCCTGGTAGTCTATGGAGTAGCAAGGAGTCAGACATGACTGAGCGACTTGACTTTCACTTTCACTTTTCTTTCCAAGATGTAATTAGAATACGTGATCTAAAATGTCAAGATTGTGGACCAATAGATTTAACATTTCAAGAGATGTCCAGTGGGTGAGCATCCCAGGAAAGCATTCTGAAATGTGGCTTTTATCATCCAACTGAAATAGTATCTACTACTAAAACTAAACAGAACAGAAAATTTAAACGTGCAGTTTGTTCTCAAATAAAACTTTACCAGTTGTTCAGACAGACTGTACTCATATCCATGTTCTGTGGAACAGATCTAAGGGCAACTAACTACTGGGGAGTCATGTGGGAAAGAGAAGTCAAACTGGGCCGCCCTCTTATTTTTAGGGCACCAGCATCTGTGTTGTCAGGTAAGGTAGCCATTAGTCACATGCGACTATTTAAATTGAATAAAAGTTGTTACTTGGCTATATTCAAATAGAAAATAAATAAAAAGTTTTAAATAAATAAGCATAAATTGAATAAAAGTAAAAATTCAGTTTCTTAGTCACACTAGCTGTATTTCAAATGCCCATTGGGCACCCATATCTAAGTGGCTCCTATGTTGGATAGTGAGAATACAGGACACCTCCAGCATTGCAGAAAGTTCTTTAAACAATGCTGGATAACACAGAGGGAGCTATTTAAACTCCAGCTGTATGTGAAGCTCAGAATAGGCAGCCCCTGATAGATACAAATGGTCTTGGATTTTTGGTTTTTCTACTTAAATTAAGGAAGCATATGCTGTTGAAACCAATGATAGCCCTCCTCCTGCCTCCTGGTTTTCTTCCAAACCCTCACTCCTCCGCTGCATTTCTTCCAGCCAGTTGTACCTCTTTATAACTAAAGGGAGTACATTTAGAACCAATAAAAAGTTATCATCCTTTGCATACAAAGGGGAAAACTTCAGAAGCATGGTACCCCGTGGAACATGGAAAAGGTCAGAAAGCCCTGAGCTGGGGAGGAGTGTTGTGTTCTTGGTGGAGAGTCTAAATGTATTGTTACCCTGTCTTCTCAGGTAGAGCTGGAGGTCCCCCAGCTCTGCAAGTTCATCCTGAAGACGAGTCACTGCACCCTGAAAGAGGTGTATGGCTTCAACCCCGAGGGCAAGGCCTTGCTGAAGAAGACCAAGAACTCCGAGGAGTTTGCTGCTGCCATGTCCAAGTAAGACGCAGACCTGTGCGTTCAAATTTCTGAGCTCCGGGCCTCGTGGCATGTGTTTGCATGAGTGTGTGTGTGTCCAAGGAGGACATGAGCATATGTTTATTGTTGGGCACATGTGTGAGTACAAGTGTTTGTACTCTCTGTTCACCATAGAGCAGGGAATTGCTGAGTTTTCACAACAGTCAAAAAGAGGGAAGTAGTCTTCACCCTCCCCTACTGAAGTTTCCCCAATTATCATTTAAATATGGTTCTGAAAGATCTCACACTTTGAAACTCCTTGAGACAATAAAGCTGAGATGGTTTGTTTAAACAAGTGAATTCATGTTTAACGAATGAAACAAGTGTGCCTTGTGGTCCTCAGAGAGAGTCCGGGCAGGATTTGCTGTGACCAAACAGAGCTTGGCTCAGCAGAGACACTAGCTTCAAGGGGTCTGGGGAGAGCCACGGCCTGAGCGGGTCCCCCTCCAGGGCCGGCGTCCTGCCAGTGCACACTGGCCAGACCCGCTTCTGACTGATCAGTGTTCACGGTGTGCTGGTTGTTGGATTTTCTTGAACATCACCCCTGCCTCATCTTCAGATCACAGTTTGAAGGGTCTCCTGCATTGCAGGCAGATTCTTTACCATCTGAGCCATCGAGAAAGCCCTTGTAGTGTCCTAAGTACGTGCAAATACAGACAGTCATGGGGTTGTTGATTCGGTAACAACAGACATTCCTTCCCTGCCCGTCTTTCAGTTTGTTAAACATTAGACTTAGAAGCCAAAATAGGCCCTGGTGCTTCTGTCTCTTACCAGTGCATCATATTGTATCCAAGACTTACATGCATCGAAGGGAGTGAGATGCAGTGAAGGAAGGGAGTAGAAGTTGCTCTTTGGTCCTTGTCTGTTAGTTGCTCAGTCATGTTCGACTTACAACCCCATGGACTATAGCCCACCAGGCTCCTCTATCCATGGAATTCTCCCGGCAAGAATACTGGAGTGGGTAGCCATTCCCTTCTCCAGGGGATTTTCCCAACCCAGAGAACAGGGCCTTCCACATTGCAGGCAGATTCTTTACCATCTGAACCACCAAGGAAGTCTTCTTTGGTCTTTACCCTCCTCCAAACAAAAGAGACTCCTGCTTTTGGCCACCTTGAGGCTTTCCTGTGAGCCTGTGACACAGTGTCTGGAATTTTCTGAGAGGATGTAGGGCTGTGGGAAGCATCCATCGTATCTTTTTCTTTCTTCTGACTCAACTAGATCAGGTGGTGCCAGGCTCTGTGAAATCCCCTAGGGAAGTCCCCAAAGAAAGGTCCCTAAGATCAGAGTTGACCCAGGCTTTAGCCACAGCCTGAGATCATATGAAAGTGAAGGAATGTCCAACAAATGGATGGAAAGAAGATGCAGTTCTCTGGTGGTCAGGAGATTAAATTAATGCAATAAGATATTTATTACCTTATACTCACTTATACCCATAAGACTACAGAAACTTAAAACAGCAATAGCATCTGTTACTGGCAAGCCTGTGAGGAAAAGCATACTCTCTTTGCTGCTTCAAAGGAGTGCCTTTAGTTGATTTCTACTATAATTATAAATTATAAGTATAATGAAAAATACTTAGAGCCTTTGACATAGCTGAAAAGAAAAGTAGTAACATGTGAATACAGAGGCATAAGAATGTTTGTATCAGTGTTGTTGGTGGGGCAAAAAAATTTAAATATCCAGGAAGAGAAAAAGTGAATACCATCAAACAGGAGACTATCTGAATAAAGAATATATAACCATAGAATGGCCTGTTATACAGCTTTGTAATAAGAATCTAGAGTGCTACCAGATGATGCAAGGATTTTCATGGAGTAGTATTAAATGAGAAGAACAAGATAAAGAAAAGTATGCATGATGCCATCCCATTTGGATAAAACCAGCAATGACCAACTCTTTCTATGAAGGTGTTTTCACTCCCACACTTCTGTCTAAGATCATATGAATGTGGAGATATGAATGGAAGGCCCAGTGGGGTATTCTGTGGGGAGCATGGCTGCAGAGACTGATATGGGGAGAGATAGGGACTGGGTGAGCCAAGCCAAGCAAAAAAGAAAAGGAAAAGAAATGAAAGAATACCAGAAGCATGCACATACTTGTATACTTTTTTGAAAATATATGTATATGTGCTGATATTTATCAAAAATGATGTAAAAAGAATATAAGTAAAAAGGAGGCTGCAAAGCCACCTAGCTTATGGCTTATGGTGGAGAAGGGACACTCAGTGACCATACTCTCTCTGCACCAGGTACGACCTCAAGCTGGCTGTTTCTGAAGACAAGCAAGTTCAACTTTACCCAGAGAAAGAAGAGCCTAAACACATCCTCAACATCAAGAGGGGCATCATCTCTGCCCTCCTGCTTCCCCCAGAAATGGAAGAGGCTAAGCAAGTGTTATTTCTGGTGAGAATTTAGAAAGCTGATAATAGTGGTCCTTTGAACTCCTCTTCACATAGTGGAGCCGGGTTCCGCTTGTATGTCAACTGGATCGATTACTCAGTTGCATGGCTAATTACACAGGAGGCCCTGTACTGGTGTGAAGCATGTTGCTCAGAGCTCCCTTGGCTTCTGGGCTCACTGAGGGCCCAGCCCACACAACCTGAGCAGGTTGGGTCTAATTTTATACAGTTTCTGGGAAGTCCTGACCATCCTACCCTCTGTTTGATTTTGTTAGGTTTCCATAAGGTAGAGCACAGTAAGGCCTCTCTTTGTGTGTATGTGTGTAATTTTTGGCCACACTCTGCAACATGTGGGATCTTAGTTCCCCAGCCAGGGATTGAACCTGTGCCCCTTGCACTGGAAGGCAGAGTCTTAACCACTGGACCACCAACGAAGTCCCCTGTGTGCATTTTAAACACAGAAAATAATTGAATCTATTTGCGAGCCTCTTTTAAGAATCCCAGGTTTTGATCTAAGGATGCATTCAGTTTAGTTCAGTCCCGTGAACACTTTTGAGCCCTTACTATGCTCTGAGCTCTGTGCTGCACTCCCCGGGGAGCAGACACTGCTGCATCCTGCAGGGGCCCCTGCACAGGGAGGTCTCAGGATCTAGGGGGAGAACGAAGACACATACAACACAAAACAGATTGGAGTACATGCCATAAATGAGCAATAGAGAAGAGGCTCTGAGAGCACAGAATATACAACCAGTGTTGGCTGGGCCTTAGGAGAGCAGGCAGGTGTGCCTCAGAGCCAGGACCACCCTTAAGAGGTTTTCTCACACCCACCCTGGCTGCCTGGGAACCAGCAATACCCACATTCTATCCAAGAGGATGAAGCTTTCTCCCAGATCCATGTTGCCCCTGCCTTTTCTTACAGGCTTCTTTCCCAGCCCCACCCTGAGCACCTAAAGATGGTTCCCTGAGTTGAGTACACTTGTTGTATCCTCTCCTCCCCTAGGATACTGTGTATGGAAACTGCTCCACAGACTTTACTGTTAAAATGAAGAAGGGAAACGTGGCAACAGAAATATCTATTGAAAGAAACCTGGAGAAGTGTGATCACTTCCAGCCCATTAGCACGGGAGTTAGCCCACTCGCTTTGATTAGAGGCATGGTAAGTTTCACATCAGCATTGCTATGCACACTGGCAGCAGCCTCCTCATTATTAACATTATGGAATGTTAGAGCTGGAAGGGATCCGAGAGAAAAAAATTCTAGGCAGAAAAAAACATAAGGAGCAATAGAAACAGGTGTGAAGTGTTCGTGTGTGGTAGGACAGGGAGTCGTGTTATGTGCATGCGTGCGTGCTAAGTCGCTTCAGTCATGTCCGACTTTTTGCAACCCCGTGGACTGTAGCCCACCAGGCTCCTCTGTCCATGGGATTCTCCAGGCAAGAATCCTGGAGCGAGTTGCCATGCCCTTCTCCAGGGGATCTTCCCAACCCAGGAAACAATCAAACCCATGTTTCATTGTGTTTCCTTCATTGGCAAGCAGATTCTTTACTACTAGTGCCACCTAGGAAGCCCCATGTGCTGGATTCAGCTGGACTCAGCTTTTGGGTTTTCATCCCCTTGACTAAAAGTCAAGTATGAAGCTCTCTTCTCTCGCTGGGTTTCTCTACTGGTACAGAACCCCTGTTCTCCCACTTTCTTCCCTGAAGGGAAATACATATGGGAGAAGACTCAGGTTCAAGCCCCAGGGACTGATGAAAATGCTTTTCCCCTGATTCCATTCACAGACCCGCCCCTTGTCAACACTGATTGGCAGCAGCCAGTCCTGCCGGTACACCTTGGACCCAAGGAGGAAGCACGTGTCAGAAGCCATCTGCAATGAGCAACACCTATTCCTGCCCTTCTCCTACAAGTAGGTCCCCGGCTATAGCCCCAATTCCTTATTTATAGGGCCAATAGGAGCTAAATGCTTCTCGGTGCCCTGTTGCAAGCTAGGCTGTGCCTGGAAGGAGGTGTGAAAAGGTACAAAGCACAATGTATTCCTGTCGTCCTGTCTCAAGCTAATAGGCCATTTGGTGAGAAAGACTTAGGCATGAGGAACAATTCAAAACAACAAAAGATATCTGAGATCCACACTTTAAGGGCTAGAGATCAGGAACCACTGGAACCATTACTGGATGCTCAGGTTAGAAAGGCTTTACAGAAGATGTTGGATTTGGCCTAGAGACTTACATATCCATTTTGAAAACTGGTCAATCTGAGTAACTGCTATCTGTATTCTTGGAACTGAACTATGGGAGATAACAGAAGAATTCTGGAGCTTAGTGTTAGTTCATTCACCCTGGGCACTCTGGAATGGTGGAGAGTGTAAGGTACATGTGTTCTTCTGATGGTAGGACCACCAGCATGACCAGAAGGAGCTGTTGCTGTTCATAGGGGGTCAAGAACAGCTGGATATAAATAAGTATGATTTGAAAGGGGAGCAGGATTTGGGGAGGAGCAGAGATAGGGGAGACATTCAACATGAAGAGCAGAGAATGCTGCAGGGAGCCTGGCCATCCATGACGTGCTATGATTCCTGTGTTGCCAGGAACAAATACGGGATGATGGCACAGGTCACACAGACTTTGAAGCTTGAAGACACACCTAAGATCAACAGCCGTTCCTTTGAGGAAGGTAAGGTGTATGGTTGCCAGGGCTGGGAAACCTGCCCATGAGGTACCCACCTTGGCTTAGCTCCTTGCTGGGCCCTGTGAGAGTCCTGGGCTTTGGGCTTCTGACCATGGGCCATTCTCCTGAGAAAGCCTGTTCATTTCAGAATGTCAGGTGGCAATGAGATAAAGGAAAGGGGAGAGTTCTCCCAAAGCTCCCTGGATTTTGGAAGTAGGAAACTGGCCTCCCAAGTCCACCTGTGGTAAATCAGACAACCGGGCCTGAATGAGGTAGGGCAAATGGGGAAGGTCAGGAATCAGTCTTTAGAGCTGAAGGGAACTACAGAAACCTCTAGCCCAACCTCAGCCCTGCATCTATCTTGTACGTCAGTGGGTCGTGTGCCCTACCTTGTTCTCAGCCACTGTGATGTCAGGCAGTAACAGCATGTGCTTTTACACCCATTCTACAGAAGGAGAAGGGACACACAGAGGCTTAGTGATGTAGTCAAAGTCACAGACTGTTAGAGGCGGTACAGGATGGGCCTCCCGGTCTCATCTAAGTCAGGACTCCTTCCTCTGCACTACTGATTCACCCACTTCCCCGGCAGAGGTGAGAGCAGGGTGATGGAGGGAACACAAAACATCCCCACACACACACACAAACTGCCATTAGATCCAGTGGGAAGACAGGACGGGTGAGCACCAGTGAGTCTAGCCTCCACTGTTGTCATGTCAGGAGCACCTCCACACCAGTTCTTTTCGGCAAAAAGGTCATTCAATCCAGTACAAGTCTAACAAGCCTGGATTCAATCCCAGTTTTGCCTCTTACACCCAGAAAGGTCTTGCGCACGATGAGTAGCTCACCTCTGAGTCTTACTTCCCTTATCTTTAAATTGAGGAATAATATTAACGCTGGACTTCCCAAGTGGTGCTCGTGATAAACAACCCGGCTGCCAGTGCAGGAGATGTAAGAGACTCAGGTTCAGTCCCTGGGTTGGGAAGATCCCCTGGAGAAGGACATGGTACCCACTCCAGTATTCTTGCCTGAAGAACCCCATGGACAAGGAGCCTGGCACGCTACAGTCTATGAGGTCTTAAAGAGTCAGACACAACTGAAGCGACAGCAGGCATGCACAATATTCATGCTAATCACAGGGAGAGGTTGGCGAGTTAGGGAAACACTGAAGTCAGACCCCTAGCACAGAGCCAGACACAAAACAGGCACGAAGTACAGAACAGGAGAGGCTTCTTTTCTCCGCCTCCTTCTTGCTGACCCCTCCCAGATCTCCAGCTTCTAGAAGAAAGATGAGGTTGAGATGCAGAGGTAAGCTGGGATCCCTCTGACACACTCCTCCTTCCAGGCACTGAGGTGGTGGGTCTTGCCTTTGAGAGCACCAGGTCCACGTCACCTTCAAAGCACGCGGAGGCCATCGTGAAGACGCTCCAGGAGCTGCAGAAACTGCATGTCTCTGAGCAGAATGCTCAGAGAGCCAGCCTCTTCCACAAACTAGTGACGGAGCTGCGAGGCCTCAGCAGTGAGGCGGTCACCTCCCTCTTGCCGAAGCTGATTGAGGTGTCCAGGTATTTCTCAAGCAGTCGCAGCTCAAACCTTCATAGATTATGAACCTATGGGAGCTGGCTGAGACCTCGGCCAGAGAATCTCAGGGACCATTGAAATTTCAACCCATTTAATCAATTGAGTCAGTCAGTAAATGTTTGCTCGATAGAGAAATGTCAGCTAAGGTGTCTACAGTTCCATGAGTAACACACACAGACATTGCATCCAAGGTAGATAAATATTTACGTGTTAAGATAGGAGGGTAATCTTTCCCACTTTTTGATGGGTATCTTTAATGCTTATTTCTGTAATGAGTACCCTGGGAAGTGTGAGAGGAAAAGAAGTCTGTGTTTTCTGGAAGCCTGTAGGCTAGAAGAGAGAGAACTCAAGCAAACAAAAGAATACCATGACATCTCTTTACTTCAATGCAGTCAGTGCTGTGAAGGTCAGAGAAGGGACTGGGGACTGGATGAATGCTTATGTGGCTGTTCCACCTTCTGACCAAAGGGTAACAGTCCTCTCTGGGCGTTGAGTCCAGGGGTCCTTCTTCAGACTTTGCTCCGTGGTGCTTCTCCAGTGGATGCTACTTATGGGAAAGGCTTCTCTGTTGTTTAGAGATCTGAGTTAGATTTTGGAAGATGGTTGGATTTGGATCTTGAATAAGGGAATTCCTGACAGAGGGGACACTGTGGGCCAAGGAGGCTTTAGCTGCCTAGAAGATGATCTTTCTTTCTCTGCCCTCTTCTTCTCAGCCCCATCACTTTACAAGCCTTGCTTCAGTGCGGACAGCCCCAGTGCTACACTCACATCCTCCAGTGGCTGAAAAATGAGAAAGCCAACCCCCTTCTGATAGATGCCGTGACCTACCTGGTGGCCCTGATCCCGGAGCCCTCAGCCGAGAGGCTGCGGGAGGTCTTTAGCACTGCAAGAGTGCAGCAGAGCCGGCTCACGTTTTATGCTCTGAGTCACATGATCAACAAGTGAGTTTTCCGTTGGTTCTCCTCCTAAGAGCGAAGGATGACCCATGTGTCAGTATTCTGTTTGTACCCTCCCTCTACTTGCAAATTCTGGTGCTTACCCTTTCGTTTGTCTACTGGTCAATTTTGAGAGTGATGACTTGAAATAAGAAGTCAGCGAACCTCAGTGTATATTTTAAGATAAACCTGGCTGTGCTTGCTGAATCCTAGCTCTTCCTCTGTAGCTATCATAAGACAAACCCTACATGGACACAGGACCTGCTGGAAATTGCTGATTACCTATCAGAACAGATTGGCAATGACTGCACTGGGAATGAAGATCTCACCTACCTGATTCTGAGGGTATTTTCATTTTTTTGTTTGTTTGTTTTGTATAATAGGCATCATTTTAGATGCACTTTTTCTGTCTGCCCCTCACTGCACCTTCTGTGCTCTGATTCTCTCTTGTTTATTTTCAATGCAGGTCATAGGAAATATTGGTAAAGCCATGGAGCAACTAACCCCAAAACTCACGTCTTCAGTCCTGAAATGTATCAGAAGTGAACAGCCATCCCTGGTGATTCAGAAGGCTGCCATCCAGGCCCTACGGAAAATGGAGCTTAGTGATGAGGTAAGGTCCGCAGAAGAGGACTGAAAATGACAAGTTGATTCAGATGAGGAAGATTTGGAATGAGATTCTAAATCTCATCATTCTACTGACTTTATTCTACTGCTCTTTAATTGAAAATTTCAATACACCTATTGACTGCCTCGGGCTTTCCAGATGGCTCAGTGCTAAAAAATACTCCTGCCAATGTAGGAGACACAGATTTGATCCTTGGATGGGAAAGATCCCCTGGAGAAAGACATGGCACCTACTCCAGTAGTCTTGCCTGGAGAATCCCATGGACAAGGGAGCCTGGCACGCTATAGTCTATGGGGGTCACAAAGAGTCAGACACAACTGAGGCAACAGCAGGCATGCACAATATTTATGCTAATCACAAGGAGAGGGTGGCAGCGCATGGAAGTCAACCCACTGCACTGTTCTTTTCTGGAAAATCCCATGGACGCAGGAGCCTGGCGAAGTATAGTCAACGGGGTTACGAGAGAGTCAGACATGACTTACCAACTAAACAACAATTGACTGCCTAGCCATATGTGGACATGAGAAAAATAGTTGACCTTCCTACTACTTCAGCAGACGAAGTGTGATTTTTTTCATTACCTGCTGTCCTCTTGCCAGATTGATCATCACTTCCATCTTGGGAAAACGTGTCTGATTTTTTTCCCCCAATTTCCCTAGACTAAGAGAGTCAAACTGGCCCCCAAAGGTGGTGATGGTGACTCCACAGCTTTGCAGACAACCTGACTTACTTATTAGCATCAGATTCTCCTGATTCCTTCTCATCTTTATCCTCATATTGAAATAATTTATGTTAAAACGTCTTTATCTTCACTTAGTGGTAGATCTCCAACAAGTCATAACTTGGCCATAACTTGTGTATTTTAATGCAATTGAATTCAGCATGCATATTTTTAAGATTATTTTTGATGTGGACTATTTTTAAAGTCTTTATTGAATTTGTTACAATATGGCTTCTGTTTTATGTTTTGGCTTTTTGGCCATAAGGCATTTGGGAACCTTAGCTGCCCAACCAGGGATCAAACTCACACTCCCTGCATTGGAAGGCAAAGTCTTAACCACTGAACCACCAGAGAGGTCCCTCAACATGCATTTGATAGGTGTCGTCTGAGAACCCTTCCTTGAGCTGGTTGCTCTGGGTGAAGAAGTTTCAGTAACAGCATCTGAAGAATCCATAGAGAGAAATTCCACTTGCAAAATAAGATCAGGCATGTTTGCAAGACGTGTTCCATGTTCTGACAGTGATGACAGTCTCGTCTTTGGGCTACAGGTCCGGGAAGTCCTTCTTCAGACTTTCCTTGATGACACCTCTCCAGGGGATAAGCGGCTGGCTGCCTATCTCATGCTGATGGGGAGTCCTTCCCAGTCGGATATTAGCAAAATCACCCAACTTCTCCCTCGGGAACAGAATGAGCAAGTGAAGAACTTTGTGGCTTCCCACATCGCCAACATCTTAAACTCAGAAGATTCGTATGTCCAAGAGTAAGTAAAGTCATTTTCCTGTGTCTGCCACAAGGGGCTGAAATTCCAAACCTCAATTCTGATTTAGCCGCGTCCTGCCCTCTACAGGCTGTTCTTTCTTCTGGAACCAACATCTGTGTGAAAAGTGTAGATATGAGCCAAGCTTTGGGGGACAAATAAAAAGAGTTTGGTAGCGATTGGAAATCCACATTGACTTGAGGGTGAGAGAGTAACATGATGTGTGTCAGCTCAAAATACTCTCCTTCTTTTTGTCTAGCTTGAAAAGCTTAGTGGAAGAAGCTCTGAAAAAATCTCAACTTCCAACTGTCATGGATTTCAAGAAATTTTCCCGGAGCTATCAGTTTTCCAAATCGATTTCTCTTCCATCACTTGACCTGGTCTCAGCCAAAATCGAAGGAAATCTTATATTTGATCCAAACAATTACCTTCCTAAAGAAAGCATGCTGAAAACGACCCTCAAAGTCTTTGGATTTGCTTCAGCTGACCTCTTTGAGGTATGTGTGGGCCTGAAGCAGTCTTATGCTTTCTAGCGCATTCTGGTCTACATCATAAATAGTCAAGTCAAGGGAGCCATGAGCCAGCTACAGGAGGAACAAGAATCATCAGGCAGTGATACCATCACTTCTTTCCCTCCCCCTTCTTCTTTCTGCCTCCCCACGAGGGGCCATGTGAAGCACAACTCCTTATATGAATGGAAGTGCGATGTCTCAGAGAAGCCCTTACACCCTAAATCCAAGGGTTCAAACCCCAAATTCACCCCATAACCAGAATCTTCGGTTTAGCTATGTATCCTCTTTGAACCTTAGCTGCCTCTTCCAGAAAACAAGCACATAATAGATTCTTCCCTGCAAGATTCTGGTGAGATTTAAGTAAGACAACTCCTGTGGAGTGCTCAGGTCAACTCCTGCCCAGTAGCATTCACCAAGTACTTGTTCAATAAATTGAGCATTAATAAGGGAATGGGAGAGGGACAGACAACAGAGAAACCTGATGGTGTTTCTTGCCTGATTTTCTCTCAGATTGGTTTGGAAGGAAAAGGTTTTGAACCAACACTGGAAGCTCTTTTTGGGAAGGAAGGATTTTTCCCAGACAGTGTCAACAAGGCTTTGTATTGGGTTAACGGTCGAGTTCCTGATCGTGTCTCCAAGGTCTTAGTGGACCACTTTGGCTACACCAAAGATGATAAACGTGAGCAGGTATGTTTTATGTATCCTCTCAAGGAAACCTTTGGGTCTCAATGCAAAAATGTTCTTATCTAAGCCTGAAAGTCATCAAAGCAGTATCTAACCAAAGCGACAACTATGGCTATTACTAACCAATCCAGTGGAAATAAGAGGCAGTATCCTCTGCAGTGATAGGCAGAGGAGATTCAGTCTGCCCAGAGTCCAGGCTCATTAGAGGCCCTCTAGCATAATGATTAAGAGTGTGAACTCTGGGGCATGTGTTTGAAATCTAACCTCAGTCTCTTCACGCTCTGCATACATGGGCAAGTTACTTGATGTTATATCTGTTTCCACATCCTCAGAATGCTAATAATAACTTATATCCTTCACAAGGATATTTAAAGACCAAATGAACTGAAGTATGTAAAAAGCTAAACAAAGCCTCTGACTCTTGTGTTGATTACGCAAAAAGCAGATACTATTATAATTTTGAAATTCATATTTTCACTATTATTAACTACTTTCTTTGGCTCTCACCCACATCTGTGCACTAGCTAATGGAGGCAGAATCCTCTTTGAAGTGGCATAAGCCTCCACTTAAGGAGCAGAAAATAGATTGTGTGATCTGGACCTTCTTATTCTTTAACTCTTTGCTGTCCAAAGCATGGTCCAGTCATTGGCATCACAGCAACGCTTGTTAGAAATGCAGGTTCTCAGTCCCTACTGGGCTCTATGGAATCAGAACTTGGATTTTAATGAGACACTTCTCAAGTGACCAGTGTAAACATTTCAATTTGAGAAGCAGGGCAGTAATTTACTCCCCAATGCTCACCTCCATCTCCTAATTTACTCACCTCCACTTGAGGCTGAGGCTCTTTGGTCTGTTTTGGGTCTCTAAACACTCTTTCTTTCTCAGTACCTAAACATCAGTCTCTGGAATTCTTATCTCTGAGAACTTACCTAGATCAGAGCTTCCCTAGATGAGGTGTGTTTCAAGCTTTTGGCCAATGTATACAGCAGCTATGCTTTCCCAGGAAATCCCTAGTGTTTTCCTTTGTTGGAGGAGAGAAGGAGTAAGCAGGGGAGGGGATGGGGAACAGAAGATCTTCTAAGCTTGGGGAGCCATAGGGATCCTGGCATGCTGGAGAACAGAGATCACCTATGCCTACATCACTGATCACTTGAATGCCTACATCGTTCAAGTTAAGAACAGTGTGGAAGCACCATTGTCCCTGACAAGACCTTAGTTTTTTGCCTTTGTAGATTTTATTTAATGTCAGTTTGGAGGAGCTATCTATCTTTTGATAAAAGGTCGGGGCCTGGCTTCAGTGTCTGCCCCACATCCCCACCATAACAGTTTATGTTTAGGCTCATCACAGCTGCAACAGGGAGGTCCCACATCTTAACCTAAGGGTGTTTGACAGCATTCACACCTCAGTAGACATTTTGTTGTTAAAATCCTAGGACATGGTCAATGGAATCATGTTCAACATTGAGAAGCTGGTCAAAGATCTGAAATCCAAAGACTTCCCAGAGGCCAGAGCCTACCTCCGCATTTTGGGAAAAGAGCTTGGCTTTGTCAGACTCCATGACCTCCAACTCTTGGGGAGGTTGCTGCTGAAAGGTGTTCATACCCTGCAGGGGATCCCACAGATGGTAAGTAGGCCGTCATAGGGTGATGGGTTAGCCAGGGCTCTGTTGGGATCTCCCAGACTCCCTTAAGAACGCAGTCATGCAGACCAGAGAAAGTGCTTATGCTTCCTTCAGAGAGGCAAGTTTGTCTTAAATGTCAGTGAAGAAGATTCCTGGATTTCTAAGGAATTGACAACATTTAGAAATTAAGCTATTCATCATGTTAGATGTATCTTTTAACAGCATTCATTTGTTCATGTGGAAAACAGTATTACGTGTATCTCTCTACATTTTAATATTAAGTAGTATCTTTAATATTTAAATGATGAAGTGATTATGAAACAAAGTATGTAGAAAACTGCAGTCCATTGTCTAAATATTTATAATTATTAGTTTATTAAAAAGGGAGAACTTATCCAAATATACTCTCTAGAATATAATGAATGATAATGTGGCTTTCATAAAAGAGATCTCAAGTTATTTTCCAGAGGTGTTATAAAGAATAAACACCAATGCATACTGATATGTACATCATCTAAATAGCTCATCAGTTTTAAAAAACTTGTTTGACCATAATACATTGTGCTGCAAGTATTCCAACGCCAAATAATCAGAATTAAGTCATGCCATGCAATGATACTTAAAGTTTACAAATCTCAGAGGCCCAGAAATACTCTGAAATGCCATTTGAATCCCCAGTTGAAAATGACATGATGTCTACCCAGGGCGACTTATTGTATTCCAATTTGTTGAAATCAATAATCATTCATCTTTACTTATTAAGCTATTCAGCTAATTAAAATATGCTGGTCCCTTCCATTCTGGATAAAGAAGAATAACTATTGTCTGACATGGGGGAGGCTGCATTTCGGAAAACTTGCTTCAGTGAGGCTTACTTTTACGCTCTCCTGTGTGATATATAGATTAAAGAGCTCGTAAGGAAAGGTTCAACAAGTGACTTGTTCCTTCACTACATCTTCATGGATAATGCCTTTGAACTCCCCACTGGACTTGGATTACAGCTGCAAGTGTCCTCTTCTGGCATCATCACTCCTGGAATCAAAGCTGGAGTGAAACTGGAAGTAGCCAGTGTAAGAATCTGTTCATTTTTTATTCCTTAGATTGTTCTTTACCTCCGGGGCAGGTGTCTTGTGCAATTTAAAAAGGTGTTTGCAATTCAAGATGAAGTGCGTCATCACTGGAATCACCTCATTAACTTTTCTTTTTTTATTTTTTAATTTAATTGGAGGAAAATTACCTTACAGTGTTGGGTTGATTTCTGCCATACAACAACGCGAAATCAGCCATAATTATATGTATGTCACCTCCCTCTTGAGTCCCTCTCCCCTCCATCCACTCCACTCCTCTAGGTCATCATAGGGCACCAGGCTGGGCTCCCTGTGTTATATGGCAACTTCTCACTGGCTATCTGTTTTACACATGGTAGTGTATATGTGTTGATGAACATTAGGCTTCCACCAGGATGCACCTAGCAACTTCCGCTCAGACATGGCCGTAACTTGAGAACTGAGTGTTTCAATCATCTTTGTATCCTGTTATGCTTAAAGTTAACTTGGGCACTTTCTGGTCCTGGGTATCAGTCTGGCCCTGGAGGACTGAGTATGTGCTTTTCCTCCTACAAACACATCTCAGTAATGCTTCCTCTGGCATGAGCCATCCAGAGATTTTTCCCAGAAGTGGGAAGTGGAAGGGGGGGTGGGGAGGGTTGGTGACCTGACTGCAGGGGACTGAGGTTATTGAACCAAGCTGATTAGGTCATTGTCTGACTTACAGATGCAGGCAGAACTGGTGACAAAGCCGTCTGTGACTGTGGAATTTGTGACAAACATGGGCATTGTCATCCCAGACTTTGCCAGGAGCGGAGTGCAGATGAACACCAACTTCTTCCATGAAACAGGCCTGGAGGCGCGAGTAGCCTTAAAAGCCGGGCAGCTGAAGTTCATTATTCCTTCTCCCAAGAGGCCAGTCAAGCTGTTCAGCGGCAGGTAATTCTTCCACTTAGATCTGACCAGCCAGTTTGATAGAAGAAAGTATGACTGTGGGGTTTGGCCAAGCTACACAGTTGATTGAGAAAATTCAGGCCCCAGTGGACCTCTATGGGGGGCAGGGGGAATGGAGTGAGAGAAGGTACTGGATTTACCTGCTTTTAACCTGCCTAGACTCACTACATAATTACAGTTTCCTCAGAGAAGGTACTGGATTACCTGTCCTAGACTCACTGCATAATTACAGTTTCCTAGACTTTTCATATTTCACTAAGCTGAGACTTAAGACCTAGTGATTAATTAGTTGCTATTAGGTTGTATTTTCTTGTGTGATTTCTTTTGAGAATGAAAAAAACACTAGCTATAGAGAAAACATCCTTGGGAAATGAACATTTTTCCCAAGAAAAATACCAAAGGACATACTGATCTACAATGGCAAGTTCAGTGGATAAAGCATGGAAGTCCTAATCTACTGACTATGGGAGGCAACCTCCTATTGAGAGCTACATGGTCAATAAAATCCTCAGACATGGATTTACCTTAGTGTTTCCATATTTTGGATGCATTTTTTTTAATTAGTAATTATTATGTTCACTGAACTCTAACCCCCTGAATGCTTTGCAATGAGTGTTATCAAATATAAGACAAATGGAGACCATTTTACTCTCATTCTCTTTCTGCCTACACAATAAAACTGTTATATAAGGACACATTAATTTATCAATTCAAATACAGTGAGATAATCAGGGACTGTCACGTGAAGGCTGCGTTAGAGGAAGCAGGAGAGGACCATAGCGTTGTGTATTGTGGAGCCTGTGGCAGTTAGGGAAAGCATCCTGGAGAAAGCCACACTTCAGCTGATTCCTGGAAGCCATGTGGGAGTTACCCAGACAAAAGAGAAAAGAATGAAAGTTCCCAGGCAAAGAGAAAAGCACGTGCAGTGACCTAAAGGAAAAATGTGGTTCCAGGAACTACAGGAACAAGAAGTTCCATGTGGTCAAGTGCATGGGAAATACAATGAAAGGGGATGTGAGTGGCTGGCAGGAGTCAGCCTTGTGAGCCATCTTCAGGACTGTGGGCTCTTCTGAAGGCAAAAGGGTTGAAAGTGGGCATGTAAATGAAGAAATGTGGGTGTTTTAGAAAACTCTGACTCCAGAGTAGGAGATGGGTCAAGAGGAGGCATGGCCAGAGCAGGAAGATGAGTCAGGAGCCTGGTTACAGCCACACGTGGAGGGAGATGGTATTGTCACACCTGATGAGAGCAGGCAGACAGAGCAATGAACTGACCCCAGAAATCCTTAGGAGGTGGAAACTTGGTGACTGACTGGATGCAGGGAGTGGGTGGGATGAGGAAAAAGAAGGAGTCAGGGGGAGTCATGGGTGCCCATCATTGAAACAGAGACTAAAGAAGCAAAGCAGTTGGTGAGGGGGACAAGGACAAATGCCATTTTCAACACACTGGCTTGGAAGTCCTGGGAAACTGAGAATACCCAGCTGTCAGATCCATGGATCTGAGCTCAGTGCAAAGGTCTGATCTATAAATACATATCTGGGCATCACTGGCACATAGAGGTTGTTGAAATCAAACAGTGATTCATGTAGAGTAAGGCATGAGGGACCAGGACAAGGACAGACAGAACATACACATGTTAAAAAGAAGAGGCATACACAGCAAAGAGTGACAAGGGGTGACCGAAGCCATAAACGGTCACAGAAGCCCAGGAGCAGCCACAGGGGTGGATCACCCCACGCACAGGGCATCACTGGCACTTAGGATTCCAGCCCACCAGCAAAGGTTGGTCTCAGCACACCCCTAAAATGAGAAAACAGCTCTGAGAAAAGAACGTGATATATCAAAGAGACCATCCTTAGATGGAATCAGGACATTGTGAAACATTCTTGCATTTGCTAATTTTTTAAGAGTATACTGGGGAGGAGGATACCAGATATTTTCAGATCTAGTTTAGACTCTAAAGTCGTAATCTGGCCATCGGTGAGCAACTCTACTGAATGCTTCCAAAAGATCAAAGAAGACAATGCCAAAAAATGTCCTTTGGATGTACCTGGAGATGCTGAAGAAGGCAGTTGCAGAAGCACCAGGAAGGTGGCCGTCAGACCCCTGTTCAGGAGAAGAGTGTTGAATGAAAGTGATGACTACAGAGGCAGACAGATTTCTTGATTGTGAGGGAGATAAGACGGGGCTAGAAGGGCAGGAAAGGGGTGTGGAGAGTGTGTACACAATGGAAAAACAGACTTGAGTATGTTTAATGCTGGTGGAGAAAAGCTAGTGGAGAGGGATTTCAGATGAAAAACAAGTTGGACACCTTTTTTCTGCACTTTAGGAAGGAAGGGGCAGCCATGAAGTCAGGTCCCAGTGACCATTGCTGACCTCTCTGATCCTCTTTTATCTATAAAAGGAGACTCTTAATTCCTACTGTCATGGAAACTACAGATAGGAAATGTGACCAACTTAGTCCAATGTCTTAGTGAAAATTGTTTTAAGAGTCAGAGGGTTGTTAGCCTTATTGATGTTCTTACAATTCTGTGTTTCTGAGTAAATCAAAGAATTTGAGGTGGATATGAACAGAGGGAAGATAGGGGGCAGCATAAGGGGGCATTTGCATTGGGAGAATCAGTGATGTTCATTTCAATGGCTTGAAAATAACTAGGTTTTTTTTTTCCTTCTTTCACTAGTAACACATTGCATTTGGTCTCTACCACCAAAACGGAAGCGATCCCACCTCTCATTGAGAACAGGCAGTCCTGGTCAACTTGCAAGCCTTTCTTCATTGGCCTGAACTATTGCATCACGGGTGCCTACTCCAATGCCAGCTCCACAGACTCTTCCTCCTACTACCCGCTGACTGGGGACACCAGGTCAGAAATGCTTAGTGTCTCCGCCCAGCATCTGCTCACCTCCTAGATTATGACCACCTAGCAGGGCTTCCCACATGGTGCTAGTGGTAACGAATCTGCCTGCCAGTGTGGGAGACACAACAGACACGGGTTCCATCCCTGAGTGGGGAAGATGCACTGGAGAAGAAAATGACAACCCACTCCAGTATTCTTGTCTGGGAAATCCCGTGGACCGAGGAGCCTGGCGGGCTACAGTCCATGGGGTCACACAGAGTTGGCCATGACTGAGCATTCACATGCAAGAGGGCCAAGGAAGAATGCTGTGTGTTGTGTTGCCATGTTACCAGCCTCGGGAACTTGTTTTATGCCTTGGTTATTTAGAACTGTGGCCCTCTGCTCTACACACCAGAAGGGTACCTACCTAACCTTTGTGGCTCAGTTTTGGCATCTCCATAGGTGGGGAGGAGAGGGCAGTGTTGGAAGGTGAGGTGTCATAACCCCTAGGGAGGTCTTTACTCCAAAAATAAACAAAGGTAGTTGTATCAAACTCCCTCAAGGAAACTCTACCCACTGCCACTGAGAATCACGCCTTTAAAAGCATCTCTTTGTAGATGGTGCCCCCTTTTTCTCCCTCATGCAGTAGAGGAGGAGATCATAGACATATGCTGATTTGTTCCCAGTTCAGTATCTGTGTTTCTGTTATCTCCAGACACACAGGCAAGATCTTTCTTGAAGCCACTCCCACTCCATGATTTCCCTTGTGGCTCAGATGATAAAGAATCCGCCCATAATGCGGGAGACCTGGGTTCAGTCCCTGGGTTGGGAAGATCCCCTGGAGAAGGCAAAGGCTACTCACTCCAGTATTCTGACCTGGAGAATTCCATGGACCTTATAGTCCATGGGGTCCCAGAGTCGAACACGAGTGAGCAACTTTCACTTCACTTCCTTATTCTCAGCTTTGCTGACACAACCAGCCAGCGCCTATTGGTCCAAAAACCCCTGGCATCCTTGGATTTGTGCTTGCCTTGGGCTTTTGGAGGAAATGAAGGGATCTTAAAGATCATCATTAGTTAAAGACAAGATACAGTGTTAAATCAGGACCAGATTTTTGTTGCAGTTGAGGCCGAGTTGTTTTGATGACGTTATCATTACCAGGAAGGCTCTAATATTATGCATTGCATGCATTGTAACATCTTTAGATTTGAACTGGAACTGAAGCCCACAGGAGAAGTGGAACAATATTCTGCCGAGGCATTCTATGAACTCCGGAGAGATGGTGAAGCCTTGGTGGACATGCTGAAGCTTGTAACACAGACAGAAGGCAAGTATCCAGAAAAGGGCCCCTCCGTCTCCGCCCTCAGTCTCAAGTCTAGGACTCACAAGGAGAATGCATGTAATTTAATCTATTTAACAAATAGTTATTGAGTGCTGGTTAAGTGTCAGACCTGATCTAAGAGCTGAAGATAGAACAGTAATCAGAGATAAAGTCACTGTCCTTTGTGGAGTTTATAGTAAACAACCAAACAAGTAAATATTCAGAAGGTCAGATTAGTGCTGGGTAGAATGGAGCACAGAGGGGTCTAGGGGATGTCTGGAGTGGCAGCCAGGAGAGAGGATGGGGGAAGGCAGTGCCATTTGGAATGAAAAGGGAAGCTCTCACTGGTAAAAGGAGCATAAACAAGAAGCCTGAAAAAGGTAAGAGGATAATGCACATGTAAAGAATGTTACAGACTGAGAGGCCAGCTGGCACAAAGGTCCTGGGGCAGCTGCATGGCCTGTGTTTGAGGAAAAGAGAGGAAGTCAGTATGTTTGGTTGAAGCAGAGATCAGGGAGGAAAACTGTAGAAGATGAAGTCAGAGAAATAGGGGCAGGGCAAAAGATGGTCATGTAGGCTGTGTAAGGATGTTAGTTTTTACAATGAGTGAAGTAAGAAGCTACTATTTTTTAACATTGAAGTATACTTGACTTAAAATGTGTTAGTTTCAGATATATAGCAAAGTGATTTGGTTATATACATGTACTTTTTCAGATTCTTTTCCATTATAGACTATCATAAGATATTGACTATTATCCTCTGTGCTGTACAGTAGATCCTTTTTTAATCTCTTTTATATATAGTAGTGTGTATCTGTCAATCTCAGACTCTTGATTTACCCATCCACCCCTTTGCCCTTTGGTAGCCATAGTTTGTTTTCTGTCTGTGAGTCTGTTTTATCAGTAAATTCATTTGTATCATTTTTTTAGATTCCACATGCTAGTGATATCATATGATATTTGTCTTGCTTTGTCTGACGTATTCAGTTAGAGCAATAATCTCTAGGTCCATCCATGTTTCTGCATATAGCAATGTTTTATTCCTTTTTATGGCTGGGTAGTATTCCATTGTATGTGTATGCCAGGTCTTCTTTATCCATTCATCTGTTGGCGGACATTTAGGTTTCTTTCATGTCTTCATATTATAAATGGTGCGGCTATGAACATTGGAGTTGATGTATCTTTTCAAATTAGATTTTTTGTTTAATTCGGGTATATGCCCAGGGGTGGGATTGCTACATCACATATTTATAGTTTTTAGTTTTTTAGGCACCCTCCATACTGTTCTCCATAGTGGCTGCACCAATTTACAGTCCGATCAACACAATAAGAAGGTTCTCTTTTCTCCATATCCTATCCAGCATTTATTATTTTTAGACTTTTTGATAATGGCCATTCTGACCGGTGTGAGGTGATACCTCACTGTAGTTCTGATTTGCGTTTCTCTAATAATTAGTGATGCTGAGCATCTTTGCAAATGCCTCTTGGCCATCTCTATCTCTTCTTTAGAAAAATGTCTATTTAGATCTTCTACCCATTTTTTTATTGGGTTGTTTGCTTTTTGATGTTGAGCTGTATAAGCTGTTTGTACATTTTGGAAATTAAGCCCTTGGTGGTTTGCGAATATTTTCTCCTAGTCAGTAGGTCATCTTTTCATTTTGTTTATGATTTCCTTTGAGCTGCCTCTAAGTCTGATGATGTTCCATTTGTTTATTTTTGAAGAAGCAACTATTTGATTTGTGTTTATGCTGAGGAAAGACTTTAGAAGGACAAGGGCAGAGAAACTAGGGTGCAGCCTGTCACAATAATCCAGGCCAGAGATGGTGGTGTTTTGGATTGGATTGGATTGTTGGTGGCAAATGTGGCTGGATTCTGGCCATATTTTGAGGGTTAGGTGGACAGAATTTGCCTCATACAGTGGATATTCAGTGTAAGAGAAAAAAGACTATCAGGACAACTGAAATTTTTGGCCTGAGCAGATGAAGAACAGGGTTGCAATGTCCTGAGATGGAAGAGGCCAGTGGAGAAGCAGGTTTTAGGGGATGGAGAAGCTGATATAGTCACTGTGGAAGATTATTTATGCGGGAACAGTATGTCACAAGATTAAACTAGGAAAACAAAACCCACAGGAAAGGGGGTGCCCGCAGGGGATATGTATGAAAAAAAAAATGTTGTTTAACAATTTTACAAGAGATGTAAAATGGGTAAACCTGTGAATTGAAGGAAACCTGGGAATCTTGTGACAAAGAAGGGAGGAGCTGGGGAGAGGGGAAGGCAGGGCACCATGGCAGGGAACCAGGAAGGATGTCATAGGCAGATGCTCATATAGAGATGTCATGTGTGCCTGACAGAGCCAAGCCTTTACTGATCCCTGAACACACTGTTTCTCATGTCAGGCCCTTTGCACTTCTGATTTCTTCTGCCTGGACTGCTCTCCCCATAGGATACAGCCTTGCTCAGCATCTTTCTCACTTTTACTTATTTATTTGGCTGTGCCAGGTCTTAGTTGCGGCATGCAAGATCTTTAGTTACAGCTTGCAGACTCTAAGTTGTGGCATGTGGGATCTAGTTCCCTGACTGGGGATGCAACCAGGGTCCCCTACATTGGGAGCTCGGAATCTTAGCCACTGAACCACCAGGGAAGTCCCTCATCCTCTCTCTTCATTCAAGCCTCTGCCCATAAATCCTCTTATCAGAGCTTCTCTGGCCACCACGCATGAAATAGCATCTCTTCTATCCTTGTCTGTCCTTTATCATCTTATCCAGTTTTACTTTTCATCTTAACATTTATTACCAGCAGACATAATGTACTTGCTTATTGTCTGGACACCACCCACTGGAATGTCAGCATCATGAGGACTGGGACTCCCAGTGCCAAGAGCAGTGCCTCGCCCGTGATAAGTAATCAATAAATATTTACAAATTGAACACATGTCCACGTACCCTCGAGTTAAAAATTCAAGGTAAAATCCTTGAACTGTGTCCTCATTTGAGTACATTACGTTCTGGAGGTTTCTCTGCCTTGTTCTCTTTCCTTCCTACATGCAGCTGATGAATACTCATTCTGACTCTCTTGTACACTCTCCCAGGTGTGAAGCAGACCGAGGCTACTCTGCTGTTCAGATATAACCGGCAGAGTAAGACCTTGTCCAGTGAACTCCATATTCCAGATCTGGATGTTGACCTTGGGACAGTCCTCAAAGTTAGTTATGAATCTTCTAAGGAAAAGAAGTCTTACAAGCTCACCCTGGACCTTCAGAACAAGAAAATCACTGAGGTCACCCTCACTGGCCACATAAGGTAAGGAAGTCTCCAGGGGGTCTGGCTGGAGCTGTGGACCTTCATCGCTCTGCCCTTTCTTCCTTTTCAGCTTTAAAGCTGACCAAGCCAGAGGTACCCACAGTCCACAGTGCAAGGGACAGAGAGAACCCTCATCATTCTGAGTCTCTGCTCTTGTCTGGTTGGACCTACCTGCCATTCACTGGAATTACTATTCATGAGGCACTGTGCTGGGTACTTCAATTATCTTAGGCCTCATGATAAACTGCAAGGTAGTATGAGTTTCCCTGTTTAAAGATGAGGAAATGGCAGCTCAGAGGGGTTAAATAATTTGGCCAACACAGCAGAGATAGTAAAGGGTAGAGCACGATTCAGTTTTTGAAAACCTTCTCTCCTCTACCTCCCTGGAAAGTCCTGAATTTGTGCGGAGTTAGCTTTAGAAGTTGAGGAGTTTAATCTCTGGTCACTTCTTTGAGCCATTCGTGTATCCTGTTTTCATCACCACAAATAGAACCCGTGTTTCATCCTGCATATCTCCTTGAGATGAATGGAATTGTTGATGTCAACTTTTTCTTTTTCAATAGCTATGACAAGAGGGAAGAGGGCAAAATCAAAGGTGTGATCTCCATACCCCGTTTGCAAGCGGAAGCCAGAAGTGAGATTCTCAGCCTCTGGTCTCCCTCAAAACTGCTCCTTCAGGTGGACTCCTCTGCCACGGCTTACGGCTCAACAATCTCCAAGAAGGTGGCGTGGCATTATGGTGTGTATGTCTCTCCTACGTGAGCACCCCCAAGAAGAGCTCTGTGTACTTGAGGGCAACGCTGACAGCCATAGGGAGGGACTGACCTGGTGCTCTTGACAGCTATTTCCCATGTGTGTTTTCAGATGGAGAGAAGATTCAATTTGAGTGGAACACAGGCACCAATGTGGACACTAGAAAAGCAACTTCCAATTTCCCTGTGGATCTCTCTAGTTTCCCTAAAAGCTTGCATACGTATGCCAATATTCTCCTGGATCGCAGAGTTCCTCAGACGGACCTGACTTTTCGGCACATGGGTTCCAAATTAGTTGCTGTGAGTACATGTCAGCCAGTCAATAAATACACAGTGATAATTACATAGTCGACCCTACGTTAGATGAAAGAGAATATCCAAAGATGGAGAAGGTATGCTTCTTCCCACCCCCAGGGAATTCCTGGGGAGATAAAGAAGCATTGACATGTACATTGTTGTTGTTTAGGTGTTAAGTCTTGTCTAACAGTTTTGCAATCTCGTGTATTGTAGCCCACCAGGCTCCTCTGTCCATGGGATTTCCCAGGAAAGAATACTGGAATGGGTTGCCAACTCCAGGGGACCTTTCCGACCCAGGGATTGAACTTGCCTCTCCTGTGTTGGCAGGCAGGTTCTTTACCACTGAGCCACTAGGGAAGCCCTTAACGTGTGCCTGGTTACCCATTTATACAAGGCTGTATGTTTTAAATACCAAGGAATTCTACTAAACAGAAGAGTTACCTGTGCCTAAGACATCACAGGGAACTTCAGGATACTGGCTAGAGTGTTGACTATGGTATGCATTCCTTTTATAAAATACAGGAAGAGATGAATTGCTGCCAACCAAAATTAATAATTTTATGATTTATTTTTTAACTTTGAGTATATCATCCTGCTTAATGATAGAGCTGTCAAATTTGGATTATCACCTAATGTGAATTGTGTTTGATGCCTGTCCATGTCCACTGCCTTTAAAACTCCCATTATTTTGTAGGCAGTAAGCACCTGGCTCCAGGAGACATCAAAGAGTCTTCCTTACACCCAGAATATACAAGATCAACTCAGTGGCCTGCAAGAGTTGTGCCTCCAGAAAATGGAATTGCCAAACTTTCACATACCAGAAAACCTCTTCTTGAAAAGGTGAAAAAATGAACCAGAAAAATTTCTTGAACCATGAGACGTAAATGGAAGATTTTACTTAGCACGATTTAGGCTTTCTTTTTTTCAATTTACATTTTTAATGGAAGTGATGTGATCATTTTAGAGACATTAGTAACTATAGCATAAATGCTGTGGCATTTTTGCATTAGTAAATATGAGGTCAGAATGTGAACACCAACCCAGTTAAAAAAAAAAATCCTACAAAAGTAAGTAGGAGATTCTGGTACTCTGTCCCTAAGATGTTTTATTCACA
Source organism: Antilocapra americana (assembly GCA_007570785.1). NCBI lineage: Eukaryota > Metazoa > Chordata > Mammalia > Artiodactyla > Antilocapridae > Antilocapra > Antilocapra americana. Next base: position 28,742 of record ML663029.1, read on the forward strand.
GGTTATGAAATGCTCTTGGAGGTAAGTGATTGTGTCACTGTAAGAACAACAAAACCTATGACTTGGGCTTCCAGTTGGCGCTAGTGGTAAAGAAACTGCCTGCCAATGCAGGAGATATAAGAGACTCCAGTTCTATTGCTGGGTTGGGAAGATTCCCTGGAGGAGGGCATAGCAACCCACTCCAACAATCTTGCTTGGAAAATCTCATGGAGAGAGGAGCCTGGCAGTCCACAGGGTCACAAAGAGTCAGACACGACTGAAGCAACCTAGCCCACATAACTATGACTTAGATGAATGGTAGTAATAAGGATGCAGCTCTTGGAAGGGCTTTGAATGAATCTGAGTGTTTGGTAGGTAGGGATTAAGACCAAGGCCTCCAGGCCTTGGAAGAGCATGAGCAATGTGCAGTACTGGATTGAGAATGGGACACACGCACTATTGTTTGGAAGGTAAGGAGGCAGCAAAGTTCTTGCTGTCTGACTGCGGGCACTGTCTTTGCTCTTCGTTTCAGTGACGGTCGGATCAAATACACCTTGAACAAGAACAGTATGGAAATTGAGATCCCATTGCCTTTTGGTGGCAAATCCTCCAAAGATCTAAAGATGTTCAAGACGATTCAGACTCCAGCCCTCAACTTCCAGCCTCTGGGATTGCACCTGCCATCTCAAGAGTTCCAAATCCCCACTTTTACCATCCCCCACTTGTATCCACTGCGGCTGCCCCTCTTGGGTGTGCTAGACCTCTCCACAAGTATCTACAGCAACTTGTACAACTGGTCCGCCTCATATACTGGCGGCAACACCAGCACAGATCACTGGAGCCTTCAGGCTCAGTACCACATGAAGGCAGATTCTGTGGTTGATCTGCTCTCCTACCATGTGCAAGGTGAGCCATGCTCGCAGAGAGGGTCACAGAACAGCTTCGCTGCATTTCCCAGTGGGAGAACCTCCTCTAGGAAGGGAAAAACTTCCTTACAGATATTTTTTTTTTGCTACTTGGAACCCTGTTCTTTTATTATTATTATTATTTTTAATTGAAGGATTACTGTTTTCCAATATTGTGTTGGATTCTGCCAAACATCAACATGAATTAGCCATAGGTATGCCTATGTCCCCTCCCTCTTGAACCTCCTTCCCACCTCCCTTCCCATCCCTCCCCTCCAGGTTGTTAACAGAGCCCCAGTTTGAGTCCCCTGAGTCATACAGCAAATCCCCATTAGCTGTCTGTTTTACATATGGTAATGTATATGTTTCCATGTTACTCTCTCCATACATCCCACTCTCTCCTTCCTCCCCCTCCACCACGTTGCCCATAAGTCTGTTCTCTATGTCTGTGTATCCAGTTCTGCCCTGCAAATAGGGAAACCTATACTTTTCCTTCCTACCTTTCTCCCTCCCTGCCTCTCTTCTTTTGGAAATATTTATTAAACACATATGTATCAAGTGTCCTACTAGGCAGTAAGAGAGAAAATGAACAGATAAACTGGCAGTTAGATTTCAGTGTGAAAGATGCTGTGATATGGTCTAGGTATAAAGTGGAGGCGCTTGAAAGGGAAACCCAGCAAGGTCTGTGGTGGTCAGGGAGGGCTTCTGGGAGGAAGGCCTTTTGCTGTCAGAGATTATGCTCACGCTACAGATGGAGGACACTGTGGCACAACTGACCCAGACCAATGGAACTTTATTACTGAAAATCTTTCACCATAGAAACTGTTCTGGAGATGCATGACTTCATTTAACCAATGTTTTTTATTTTTATGCTAGGATCTGGAAAAACAGCGTATGACCACAGGAATACACTCACGTTATCAGGTGATGGGTCTCTACACCACAAATTTCTGGATTCAAATGTCAAATTCAGTCACGTAGAGAAAAAGGGAAACAGTCCAGCCTCAAAAAGTCTGCTAACATTTGATGCATCCAGTGCCTGGGGCCCACAGATTTCTGCATCAGTCCATTTGGACTCAAAAAAGAAACAGCATTTGTACATCAAGGAAGTCAAGATTGACGGACAGTTCAGAGCCTCTGCATTGTATGCTAAAAGCACATATGACCTGTCTTATCAGAGAGATCCTGCCACAGGCCAGCTCACTGGAGAATCCAACCTGAGGTTTAATTCCTCCTACATCCAGGGCACCAACCAGATAACAGGAAGGTACGATGATGGCACTGTCTCCATTACCTCCACCTCGGATCTGCAAGATGGCCTCGTGAAAAATACTGCTTCCCTGAAATATGAGAACTATGAGCTGACACTGAAATCTGACACCAATGGGAAGTATGAGGACTTTGCCACTTCAAACAAGGTGGATCTGACCTTCTCTAAGCAGAGTGCATTGCTCCGTTCCGAGTACCAGGCTGATTACAAGTCACTGAGGTTCTTCACCCTGCTTTCTGGATCTCTAAACTCTCACGGCCTTGAGTTAAATGCTGACATCTTGGGCACTGACAAAATTAATAGTGGTGCTCACAAGGCAACACTTAGGATTGCCCAGGATGGAATGTCCACCAGTGCAATGACCAGCTTGAAGTATAGTCCCCTGGTGCTGGAGAATGAACTCAACGCAGCAGTCAGCCTCTCTGGGGCATCTCTAAAATTAACATCAAACGGCCGCTTTCGGGAACACCATGCAAAATTCAGTCTAGATGGAAAAGCTGCCCCCTCAGAGGTGTCGCTGGGAAGTGCTTATCAGGCCATGATTCTGGGTGTCGATAGCAAAAACATCTTCCACTTCAAAATCAACCAGGAAGGACTCAAGCTTTCAAATGACATGATGGGTTCATATGATGAAATGAAACTTGACTACACAAACAATCTGAACATTGCAGGGTTCTCACTGGACTTCTCTTCCAAACTTGACAACATTTATAGCTCTGACAAGTTTTACAAGCAAAATTTTAATCTACAGTTAGAGCCCTATTCCCTGGTAACTACTTTAAACAGTGACTTGAAATTCAATGCTCTGGATATGACCAACAATGGAAAATTAAGGCTAGAACCTCTGAAGCTGAATGTGGGTGGGACCATAAAAGGAGTCTACCAAAATGATGAAATAAAACACATCTACACTCTTTCTTATGCTGACTTATCTGCAAGCTATAAAGCAGACACTGTAGCTAAGGTGCAGGGAACAGAGTTTAGCCATCGGCTCAACACGAACATTGCTGGGCTTGCTTCAACTGTGGACATCAGTACAAACTACAATTCAGACTCCCTGCATTTCAGCAACGCATTCCACTCTGCAATGGCCCCGTTTAAAATGACCATCGACACACATACAAATGGCAATGGAAAGCTGGTTCTCTGGGGACAACACACAGGGCAGCTATACAGTAAATTCCTGTTGAAAGCAGAACCTCTGGCCTTTACTTTCTCCCATGATTACAGAGGATCCACAAGTCACCATCTCATGTCCAGGAGGAGCGTCACTACTGCTCTTGATCACAAAGTCAGTGCCCTACTCACTCTGGCCGAGCAGACAGGCAACTGGAAACTCAGGACCCAGTTGAACCAAAATGAATACAGCCAGGACTTCAGTGTTTACAACACAAAAGACAAAGTTGGTGTTGAGCTCAGTGGACGAGCCCTGGCTGACCTCACTGTGCTGGACTTCCCTATTGCAGTGCCACTTGTACTCAGCGAGCCCATCAATGTCATTGACACTTTAGAGATGAGGGATTCTATTGGTCAACCCCAAGAGTTCACTCTTGCTGCTTCTGTAAAATATGATAAGAACCAAAATGCTCACACCATCCATCTCCCGTTCTTTAAATTCCTGCCAAAATATTTTGAGAAGACTCGGGTAGTAGTTATAGGTGCACTGGAGGCTGTACAGAAGGAACTGAAGCGCACCCATATTGATCAACACATGAGGAAATACGTAGCAGCCTTGGACAGACTCTCACAGCAAGTTAATGATTATCTGAACACGTTCAATTGGGAGAGACAAGTTTTGAGTGCCAAGGAGAAACTAACTGCTTTCACAGAAAATTATAGAATGACAGAAAATGACCTACAAATTGTATTAGACAATGCCAAAATCAACCTTAATGAAAAACTGTCTCAGCTGCAAACATATGTGATACAATTCGATCAGTATATTGAAGATAATTATGATCTGCATGATTTTAAGACAACTATTGCTAAGATTATTGATCAAATCATTGAAAAATTGAAAATTCTTGATGAACATTATCATATCCGTGTCAATTTAGTAAAAAATATCCGTGATATGTATTTTTTTATTGAAAGTTTTGATTTTAACAAAATTGGAAGTAGTACTGCATCTTGGATTCACAATATGGATACTAAGTATCAAATCAGAATCCAGATACAAGAAAAATTGCAACAGCTCAAGGTACAGATTCAGACTGTAGACATCCAGCACCTTGCTGAAATGCTGAAACAGCAGGTTGAAGCTGTTGACGTCAGAGTGCTTTTAGATCAGTTGAGAACTACAATCCCATTTCAAAGAATAAAGGAAATTATTGAGCATGTCAAATACCGTGTTACAAGTCTTTCTGAAGGTTTTGAACTAACTGAGGAAATCAATGCTTTCAGAGTCATGGTCCATGAGTTCATTGAGATGTATAAAACAGATCAACACATCCAGGCTTTAATGGATGAATCAGTGCAGTTGGCCCAACAATATAAGCTGCAGGAGACTGTTCAGAAGCTAAGCAGTGTCCTACAGCAAGTCAAGGTGGCAGATCTTGTTGAAAAATTGATTGGGCTTACTGACAATGCTCTCAAGCAGCTTGAAGCATTGTCTTTTAATCAGTTCCTTGAAGAGGTAAACAGATTCTTTGACACGTTGGTAAAAAAATTAAGGTCATTTGATTACCACCAGTTTGTAGATGAAACCAATAACAAAATTCATGAGGTGACTCAGAGAATCAATGATGAAATTCAGGCCCTGGAACTCCCACAGAAAGCAAAGGCACTCAGACTGCTTGTAGAGGACGCTAGGATTGTGGTCTCAACCTATCTGGAAAACCTAAAGGCCACCAGAATCACCTTATTCTCGGATTGGTTACAGGAGGCTCTAAGTTCAACGTCTGTATCTTACATGAAAGCAAAATTTCAGGAGACCCTGGAAGATTTTCGAGACCGAATATATCAAATGGATGTTCGTCAGGAACTCCAGCGGTACCTATTCCTAGTGGGCCAGGTTTACAACACACTTGTCACCTACATTTCTGACTGGTGGGCTCTTGCTGCTAAGAACCTAACTGACTTTGCAGAACAGTATTCGATCCGAGCCTGGGCTGAACACCTGAAAACGTTAGTAGAACAAGGGTTCACTGTTCCCGAAATCCAGACCACCTTTGGGACCATACGTGCCTTCAAAATCAGTCTCCGTGCCCTTCAAGAGGCTACATATCAGACTCCTGACTTCATCATTCCCCTGACAGATCTGAGGATCCCATCCTTTCAGATCAACTTCAAAACACTGAAGGATGTGAAAATCCCATCCAGCTTTTCCATGCCAGAATTTACCATCCTTAATACCCTCCACGTCCCTTCCTTTACAATCGACTTTGTAGAAATAAAAATAAAGATCATCAGAACCATTGACCAGATGCTGAACAGTGAGCTGCAGTGGCCAGTCCCGGAAGTGTACCTGGGGAATCTGAGTGGGGTGGATACCATTCTTGCTGGAATCACTGTGCCAGACTTCCATTTACCGGAAATCACTATTCCACAATTTGTCATCCCAAATCTCAACCTTACAGATTTTCAAGTTTCTGACCTTCACATCCCAGAATTCCAGCTTCCTCACATCTCACACACAATTGAAGTACCTGCTTTTGGCAAGCTGAACGGCATTCTGAAAATCCGGTCTCCCCTTTTCACGTTAGATGCAAATGCTGATGTTCAGAATGCAACAGCTTCAGCAAACCGGGCGGAGATCGAGGCTTCCATCACCGCCAAAGGAGCATCCAGATTAGAAGTGCTCAATTTTGATTTTCAAGCAAAAGCACAACTTTCGGACCCTACGATTAATCCACTGGTTCTGAAGGAATCCGTAAGGTTCTCCGGCAAGTATCTGAAGACGGAGCATGAGAGTGAGGTGCTCTGGGTTGGAAATGCTATCGAGGGAAAGTCAAACACAGTGGCAGGTATACACACAGAAAAAAATACACTGGAGCTCAGTAACGGTGTGCTCATCAAGGTAAATAATCAGCTTACCCTGGACAGCAACACAAAGTACTTCCACAAATTGAACATCCCCCAGCTGGACTTCTCCAGCCAGGCTGACCTGCACAGTGACTTCAAGACCCTGTTGGAAGCTGGACACATAGCATGGACTTCTTCTGGAACAGCATCCTGGAAACTGGCCTGCCACGAATTCTCAGATGAGGGAACACATGAATCCCAAAGTAGCTTTACTGTGGAAGAGTCCATCACTTCCTTCAGATTGTCTAATAAGGTCAACAGCAAGCACCTAAGAGTGAACCAAAAAATACTCTATGAATCTCGCTTCCTCAACTTCTCTAAATTCGAAATCCAGTCACAAGCTGAATGCCAACATGTGGGTCGCAGTGTTCTAACTGGTAGAGGCCTGGCACTGCTTCAAGAGGGGAAGGTGGAGATAACTGGCAACCATGATGCTCATTTAAATGGGAAAGTTGTTGGAACTTTGAAAAACTCTCTTTTCTTTTCAGCACAGCCATATGAAATGACTGCATCCACAAACAATGAAGGGAACTTGAGAGTTAGCTTTCCATTAAAACTGACAGGGAAGATAGACTTTCTGAATAATTATGCACTGTTTCTGAGTCCTAGTGCCCAACAAGCCAGTTGGCAAGCAAGTGGCAGGTTCAACCAATATAAATACTATCAAAATTTCTCTGCTGGCAACAATGAGAAAAGCATCGAAGCCCACATAGGAATAAATGGAGAAGCCAACCTGGATTTCTTAAACATTCCTTTGACAATCCCTGAAATGACTCTACCTTACACAAAGCTCACAACTCCCCAGATGAAAGAAATCTCCTTTTGGGAAAAGACAGGCTTGAAGGATTTCTTGAAAACAACAAAGCAATCATTTGATTTAAGTGTAAGGGCTCAGTATAAGAAAAACAAAGACAAGCATTCCATCCCACTTCCTCTGGATGCCTTCTACACACTTTTCCATCGTAACATCAATTCCTTCTCCAGGCTTTTCGAGACAGTCAGAAACCAGGCACTAGATATTTTCATCAAATCCTATAATGAAGCAAAAACTACATTTGATAAGTACAAAGTTGAAAAGTCCCTTAACCAGCAGCCCAAGATCTATAAAATTCCTGGATACACTATTCCAGTTGCCAACATTGAAGTGTCTCCCTTCACAGTGAAGATGTTAACATTTGAGTATATGATCCCCAAAGAGATCAGCACCCCCAGCATCACTGTCCTGGGTTCTGGCATCTACGTACCCTCATACACGTTAGTCCTGCCATTCTTAGAGCTGCCAACCCTTCATGTCCCTCGGGGACTTTCTAAGCTTTCTCTTCCAGAGTTCAAGATATTGAGTAACATAAACAAAATTTTAATTCCAGCCCTGGGCAATATTACCTATGATTTTTCCTTTAAATCAAGTGTCATCACACTGAATACCAATGTTGGTCTTTATAACCAGTCAGATATTGTCGCTCATTTTCTTACTTCATCGTCTTCTGTCATGGATGCACTGCAGTACAAATTAGAGGGCACCTCAAGTTTGACGAGGAAAAGAGGACTAAAGTTAGCCACAGCTCTGTCCCTGAGTAACAGATTTGTAGAGGGCAATCATGACAGTACCATTAGTTTCACCAAGAAAAACATGGATGCATCAGTGACAACAATGGCAAGAGTCCACATTCCAATTTTGAAAATGAGTTTCAAGCAAGAGCTTCATGGGAATACCAAGTCAAAACCTACTGTCTCTTCAGTCATTGAATTAAAGTATAATTTCAATTCCCCCAAACTGCTCTCTGCTGCTGTGGGAGCAGTTACCCACAAGCTCACCTTAGAAAGCCTTACCTCTTACTTTTCCATTGAGTCATCTACCAAAGGAGGTGTTGAGGGTTCTTTCGGTTCACAGAGATATTCAGGGTCTCTTGCCAGTGAAGCCAGCACTTATTTGAATTCCAAGGGCACCAGATCGTCTGTGACACTGCAAGGAGCCTCCAAAGCAGATGGTCTCTGGGACCTCAAAGTAAAAGAAAATTTTGCCGGAGAAGCCACACTCCAACGCATATATACCATCTGGGAACAAAATATGAAAAACCATTTAGAACTAGGGGGCCTCATTTTAACATCTGGAGAGCATACAAGCAAAGCCACCCTGGAGCTCTCCCTGTGGAAAATATCAGCCATTGTTCAGGTCCATGCACATCAGCCCAGTTCCCTCCTTAAGATCAATTACCTTGGCCAGGAAGTCTCATTGAATGTTAACACTGAGAACCAGAAAATCAGCTGGAAAAGTCAGATCCAGGTTCATTCTGGGTCTCTCCAGAACAATATACAGCTCTTTAATGACCAAGAAGTAGCTCGCCTTGACATGGCAGTCTCCTTAGAAGGGTACCTACGGTTCCTCAGAGATACTGTCCTACCGGTTTATGACAAGAGCTTATGGGACCTCCTAAAGCTGGATGTCACTACCAGCCTTAATAGGAAACAGTATCTCCGTACTGCAACTGCCATAATATATACCAAAAACCCCAATGGTTATCTTTTCTCTATCCCCATGCAAGAATTGGATGATAAATTCATTATTCCTGGACTGAAACGAAATAATCAAAATTCTGTTCCTGTCACACCTACATTCCAAGTCCCCTTTACAGATCTTCAGGTTCCATCCTTCACACTTGACCTCAGTGAAATAAAAATCTACAAGAAGCTAAGTACTCTGCCACTGACCTTCAGCGTATCAACTCTACCCAAAGTAAAATTCCCCAGACTTGATGTGTTAGTACAATACTCTAAACCAGAAGCCCCCTCTGTTCCCTTTTTTGAGATAACTGTGCCTGCATCTCAGCTGACTGTGCCCCACTTCACCCTTCCCAAAAGTATCTCAGTTGGCAGCACCGTTCTGGATCTAAACGCAGTGGCCAATACCATGGCAGACTTCGAGCTGCCGACCATCACCGTGCCTGAGCAGACTCTTGAGATTCCTTCCATGAAGTTCTCTGTACCTGCTGGAATTCTCATTCCTTCCTTTGGAACACTGACTGCACGTTTCGAGGTGGCCTCGCCTTTGTATAACACCACGTGGAGTGCTGGTTTGAAAAACAAAGGAGATCACGTTGAAACATTCCTGGATTCTACATGCAGCTCAACCATTCAGTTCCTGGAGTATGACCTAAATGGTAAGGCAATTTCCTGACTCCCCTCACTCCCAACACACATGCTGTATTTCTTTTTTTTTTTTTTTTCTAAGACTTTATTTATTTTTGGCTGTGCTGGGTCTTCGTTGCTACATGGAGTTTTCTGTAGTTGTGGCAAGTGAGGGCTACTCTCTAGTTGTGGTGCATGGGCTTCTCATTGTGATGGCTTCTCTTGTTGCAGAGCATGTGCTTCAGTTGTTGCAGTTCCCACGCTCTAGAGCACAGGCTCAATAGTTGTGGTACACAGGCTTAGTTGCTCCTTTCCATGTGGGATCTTCCCAGATCAGGGATGGAACCCATGGTTCCTGCATTGGCAGGTAGATTCTTTACCACTGAGCCACCCGGGAAGCTCCCCCACCCTCTGCACATGCTGTATTTCTTCAATGAGAGTTGTAAATAAACCATTATGTATTTAGATAGGACTTGAGGCAAAGCTGCTATCTATAGCAAAGTTTAAAAGAGGCAGGAAGGAGATACATTTATACCCCATGTGTGAAAACCATCTTGTTGAAAACCTACTGACATTCTACAGAAATAGTTTCAGAGAAAATAGGTATTTCTATAATCATTTTAGGATGAATAAAGTCTCCTATTTTTTTTTCAAATGAGGACTGCATGTTACAAACATATAAGACATCTAGTTAAGATAGAATTCTCTGCTTTCACAAGGAAAATATTTATATCCTGCAGTTACTAATCTAATGAAATACAAAATTTGTCCCATACAGTTGTAGGAACACACAAAATCGAAGGTGGCATGTTAGTATATAACACGAACGCATCATTTGCACACCGTGACTTCAGTACAGAATATGAAGAAGATGGCAAATATCAAGGACTTGGGTAGGGAACTTTTAATTTCATCTTTTTTCTAGTCATTGTGGTGTTTGCCATCTCCACCTTCTTTTCATGATGGCCCATCTGTTTTGGGGGGGGCTTTGGGGTTTTTTTGCTTTCAGGTACTGGAATGGAAAGGTTGACCTTAACATCACCAGCCCAACATTAACTGATGTCCGTCTGCACTACCAAAAAAATGAGAACCACTTCTCCTCATCAGTAGCCTCCCCAGCCATAGGCACTGTGGTCATCGACGTGAAAAACATTAGCAATACCTTACTGGGATGGAACCTCTACTACCGCCCTCAGGTGAGTCCCATCTAGTGGTTTACACATATCAAGAGCAAACAGAATATGAAAAGATAAATTGAAGTCCATACAAAGTATTACCTGGGCTTTCCAAAACCAGATAAAACACAAGCAATGAACTGGTTAAACTTCTCTTCAGAAGAACTATTCTCCAGAAAGTGTTAGGAATCTTTTATTGATTGTATGAGATGCACATATGACTTCCTATTACCACTAACATTTTATTACATTTGGGTAATTCTAGAAAGATGAGTGGAGAAGGCAATGGCAACCCACTCCAGTACTCTTGCCTGGAAAAATCCCACGGATGGAGGAGCCTGATAGGCTGCAGTCCATGAGGTTGCAAAGAGTTGGACACAACTGAGCAACTTCACTTTCATGCATTGGAGAAGGAAATGGCAACCCACTCCAGTGTTCTTGCCTGGAAAATCCCAGGGACGGAGGAGCCTGGTGGGCTGCTGTCTATGGAGTCGCACAGAGTTGGACACGACTGAAGCGACTTAGCAACAGCAGAAAGATGAAAGTTTTGCCTCATCACCTAAATCATGGACAAACTCGGCCATATGCTGAGTACATTTTTCAGATTGGTGCATCTGGAGTATTTGAGGCTTCAAAATTCTTCCCCATGATAGGATTGTTAGGAGAGATATGCCAGATTCCTCTCAGCTACCATACAAGTTCTGCTGGGGCCAAATTAAAGATGCCGTTAGTAGAGAAGAAGAAATAATCAGGTTCTATTATTAAAGTCTGTCTTAGGCTTGGAGGATGGATGGCACCTGATATTGGTCTTTTAGTTTTCTCCTAGATGGACCCTGGACATTTTTCATTTTTGTTACATCTTCTTTCTCTGAATTAGTGTTTTCCTATTTTTTTTTCCCTCCCCATTCTCTCCATCCTCCTCCTCCCTCTTCCTCCACTTTCTCCTCCTCTTCTGATCTTCAGTCCTGGAAAAGCCTTGATGTTAAATGTCACTGTGCAAATGCCATACATAATTTTATCCTTTCTGGGGCATGTGTTAAAGAGAAATTAATGAGTGTATTTGCTTAACCATAAGACAAACACATATGAAAGATATGACATATGAAAGATAAATCTCCATCAGAATATGAAAGATCCTCTGATCTTTACTTTTAATTGCTAATGAAGTTTTAATGTAGTGTATTATGTAATCAGGATAATTGAAAACATATTCTTTTTGTCCTTGTCTGCTGGTCTTAGGCCTCTCCAGATAAAATATTCAACATATTCAAAATTGAGTTGAGGGTCCTGGAATTGGATGATGAAGTTCAGATCAAAGCTAACTGGGAAGAAGAAGCAGTGTCCAAATTGCTAAGCTCGCTCAAAGACAATGTGCCCAGGGCCACAGGAGCCCTTTATGACTATGTCAACAAGTACCACCAGGAGTACACAGGACTTGATCTGAAAGATGCTTCTTTAAAATTGAGGAGAGGCCTGCAGGACAGCGCTGATCAGGTGTATCAAGGGGCTATGAGGCAGATTGATGAAGTGGACATGGAGCTCCGAAGGATGGCCAGAGGCACCACTGAAACCTACCAGCAGTGGAAGGACAAGGCTCAGAGTCTGTACCAGGAACTGTTGGCTCAGGAGGACCACAGTGGTTTCCAGAGACTCCAGAAGAAGGTGTCAGACAGTTTAATAGGAGTTACTCAGGGATACAGCGTGACAGTCAAGCGTGCGACTGACTTGCTCATAGATCTCCTGAATGTAACCAGATTCCAGCTCCCAGGAAGAGCCAGGAACTATACTTCAGATGAGCTCTGCACTGTGGTCATACAGGAAATAGCGAAGCGACTGTCCCAGGTACATTCAAATATCCATAATGGGTTACAAATACTGTTTTCCTATTTCCTATACCTGATGGAGGAGTCTGAATTATACAAGGACCTAAACAATAAATTTTCTTTTGCGTCGATGCGCAATCAGTTAATAGGTATGGTCTTGGAGTGTGTGGAAATGTTTATATTTTTCTCACAAGAGATCCAAAAAGCACTTAGTTACCTCCAGTCTACCACAATGACAGAGATGCTAAGTGATCTTCAGAGGTCTCTACAAGACATTTTCCAAGAGATAGAAAGTGAACTTAAATACTTCAAGGAGAAGAAATTGACTGATTTCGTTAATCAAACCCTACAGAATATCAACACAATCTTTGACATTTACATTTCATTTGTTTTTGGATTCCTGAAAGAAAACCTAGGCTATAACTTTGTTGAGTTTAATGAACTAATCCAAAACAAACTTCAGATAGCATCTCAAGAATTACAACAGCTCCATCAGTACGTGCAGGCTCTTCACCAAGAATATTTTGATCCAACTATGGTTGGCTGGACAGTGAAATATTATGAATTTGAAGAAAAGATCATCAACCTGATCAAAAACCTAGTAGATGTCCTTAAGGACTTCCATTCCAAATACACTGTTGGTGCTGCTGATTTTGCTTCCCAACTCTCAAGTCAGATTGAACCATTGATACAGAAAGATTTGCAGGAGTATCTTAGCATCCTTGCCAATGCAGAGGAAAAGGGGAAAGAGAAGATTACAGAGCTTTCTACCCGTGCTCAGGAAGTAATTAAAAGCTGGGCTGTTGCAGTGAAGGAAATCATTTCTGATTACCACCAGCAGTTCACATATAAACTACAGGAGTTTTTAGACCAGCTCTCTGATTACTGTGAAAAATTCATCTCTGAGTCTAAAAGATTGATTGACCTGTCCATTCAAAACTACCACATGTTTCTGAACTATATCATGGAGTTACTGAAAGAGTTACAATCAGCCACAGTCAATGACATGAGCCCCTACATAAAGGTTGCTCCAGCAGAGTTTACTATCACCTTCTGAGTTTTTATAGCAATTCTCCAATTAGACTTTCACATAGTAGGGAAAAAATTCAAACCGTATGCATTAATATAACTTTTGACCAAGCCAGCCCTGTAACAGGCAGCTGGCTCCAAGCAGAAGCACATATGAACTGGACCTGCACTGATGCTGGCATAAGTTCTCTGAAGGTCTCTGAACTTTGGGGAATGACTTTTTTTGCAAGTTCAAGAAAACCAGGATCTGAGTTATTTTGCTAAACTCTGGGAGAGTGAGAACAAATAAATTTTTTATCGTGTATCATACCACTCATCGTGATTCATTCCCATTGAAAGATAGAGAAAATGAAAGTATTTATTCTAACGTCTGACATTTCAAAACCTCTGGAACACATACTGTTTTGAGTGATAGGGGAAAAGGAGAATTTAAGAAGGGACATATTTTGCCACCTGAAAGGAAGTAACTGATCTCAGACAGTATATTTTCCAAGTGAGAATAAAAAATTATTTGCAGAAGCTTTCACATAATTTGATCCACAGGAGCATCTCATTATGTGACACACAGTCTTTCTCAGCAATCAATCTGCATTTGCCAGGCAAGGCTCTCTGCTAGGCTCTGAGATAAATCACCAGGCCCTTTATTTCACTCGCCTATCAGGAATGGAGAAGGAATGGCTAAGAAGTCCTAGCCCCCAAGGACCTCATGGTAGCAGGGCCCCTAGAGGCTCCCTGCAGCTTTGCCAGGATCCATTCATGGCCAAGGAGGTAAGGGTAGGAGAGGAGGCATGGGTTCCTAACATTTCTGGACAAGCATACATTTATGCTCTTGAGTTTCTTTATTTCTCCAAACTTAATATCCAACCATCCTAAGTGTAATCAAAACCCAAGTGTTTCCCTTGCTTCATCCACTCATCTCAAACTCTGATCTTAAACACTGGCAACATCCAGTTAGGGGCTTCCCAGGTGACTCAGTGGTAGAGAATCTGTCTGCCAATGAAGGGGACATGGATTTGATTCCTGGGTTGGGAAGACCCCTTGGAGAAGAAAATGGCAACCCACTCCACTATTCTCGTCTGGGAAATCCCATGGACAGAGGAGCCTGGCAGGCTACTTCCTGGGGTCACAAAAGAGTCGGACACGACTTAGCAACTAAACAACAATATCCAGCCAGAGCCTCCAAGGTGAGCTCTAGTGAAGGAAGGCTAGAAACTGATATCATTGGGAAGGGCAGCTATAACATTCATTTCAATGGCACTTGAGGACAGAGGAAGGGTGTGACCATTGGAGAATAGGAAATGAAGACTCTCACCCCTACCCAAGTCCTATCTGAGGCCTATTTGGAAAAGGCCCTTCTTATTTCCAAATACCTTCAACCTGTACCATTCTTTCATAAAGCCTTCACATTCCCTTCTTGAAGGCTACTCTTAAAATGCACAAGCATTGCGAAACACATTAGCCTCTTGGTACCCTTGCAGGATTCTTCTGTCTAGAACTGAGGAGCCAAAGAGAATCACAGGGAAGTAGAATACATCTGGATCTGATACTAAAAGAAATTATTTTTGGCCAGTGAATCAATAGATGGATGGATGGATATATGGGCAGGTGAATGAGTGGATGGGTGGATGGATGAAGATCATTGAGTGAATGAATGACAGAATAAATGAGGGGCTAGTTCCAAGGATGAGATGAGAGGGAAATTAGGCCCAGGTCCCAGAGCATCACGTGAGTGGTTCCTGGCATAGTGCTATGAGACTTTCCCTGATGAGCTGTGAGCAGCAAGAGTACACTGAGTGTTCAAACTGAAAGGAAGCCTGGGGTTATGGCTTAATTTGAAGGGGAAGAAGTCCAAGGTTCTTAGTACTCATGTGGTGATACCTTTGTCTGGGCATGAGTGGAAAAAAAAATAGACACAAATTCAAAATTACCATAGAATCACACAGGGCCACCTTCCTAGTTCCCTCACTGCTATCCCTCGTATAAGGTACCCTGGCTGCCTTAGCATATCTTTAACATGCTCAGTGAATTTGGAAGAGGGGATTCTTGAGTGACTTGGACTTTGCCTGCCCTCTTTCTTTGTCTTCCACTGCATATCAAAATACTTCTCTGGGTTCAGTTAATGGCTACATTTCTTACTTGTCTGGAGCTTTGGGCCACTAATTTTCCCTCTGTGAATTTCAGTTTTGTTATCTACAAAATAAAGATAATATCTATCCTACCTGCCTTGAAAGGCTGTTCAGGATTATCAGTTGAAATGGTAAAATGTGAAAGAATTTTGTAACCTTTATTATTGTATAGAAACCAAGTGCCTTATTATTAGATGATTACTTAAGCAAGTTTATGGCAAGGAGAGAATGGGGGAATGGAGAACTAGACAGTTTAGTGAACATTTATTAAATGCTTCTATGTGCTACACACAAAAGCTCTATAGAGGAAACAAAGATCAGTAAGACACAGTCCCTGGATGTCTGTCTGTCCATCTGTTTATCAGGGGTAGAATGTGCTGTCCCATCGTGGATATATACAAAGTACTATGAGGGTTTATCACAGGAAAGGATAAAAACCAAGAAGTATTCATGGAGACTGTTGAAATGGATCTTGAGGATACATAGACTTTGACAAGAGGTAAGGGAGAAATGACATTACAGAAGAACATAGCAAAGAAACTGAGTTAGGTGTGTTTGGAGGTAGCCAAATCAAGGGGAGACAGGATTAGAAAGGCAGCAGAGGTCTTGAAAGCTGGTACTTTCCTGGCTGGAGAGGACATCCAATGAAAGTATTTGAATAGCAGGGTGAAATGAGTTGTGACTTAAGAAAACTGATATCACAGCTTCTACAGGATGAATTGGCATGGGATGAATCTGGATTTGAGGCTGTTGCAATGTCCAGGTAAAAGATACTGAGCATCTCAGCCAAGTCATACCTGCTGAGAATGGTGGTGGGGTGAATACAAGAAGCATCAGGAAGACATAACTGATAAATTGACAGAGCTGTGGGGCTGATTATTAAGGACAGAAGGGATGTGTGCAAAAGCTGTGAGAACTGGAACTGCCTGGAAAATTCAATGGAGACAAAAATTGCTGGGATGACCCAAGGAACAAGGAAGCAGAATGAGTCAAGCTGACTTCAGAGTTAACAAATTTTGAACCTGCATTACTTTAAGACCTATGGGGCATCAGCAGAAACAGGAGGAATGTGTGGGAGACAGATTATTAATGTAAGGCATGGACTCATAGCCGGTCATGTGGGATCACATGGTATGCTTCAGGTTGCATGATATGTCCATGCAGAAATATCTCCAATATTATATTGGTGATGTAGGCTAGAGAAACTATCCAGAGAAATGGGGATGATGGATTATTTTAATCAATTGTATTGATTTCGTGTCCTTATACCTATCTTTAGAAACGTAACAAGAGAACAGAGTTTTTCCTCTTGTATAATTAATTGCCCTATTGACCTGAGAGTGAGCCAACATGTACATGTCCTGAGAACATACTGTGAGATGATGTGAAAGTACTACTATAAACACAGCTATTCCTCCCATAAAACAAATATCCAAAGTTTAAAACCAAAGAAGAAATGAGATAATGGCACCCAGCCCAGGTCCCTGGAACTTTGGAAGCATGACCAAGCTGTGTGCTTGGTTTGACTCCCAGGTCCTGCCTTAGGCCAATGGCTCTGTACCCAGAATAAGCCTTGTAATAATTAAGTCTCTTGGTAGTGGGTACCACCTGGAGCATCAGGAGCTCTGTCCATTCTTTTGCTTTTCCTGTGAAAGCTGGTCAGTTGAGGGACCCAATTGCCCTTTACCTATGAGATGAGCAAAGTCCCCTCTGACTTCTTTTCCTAGGTCCCTTTTCTGCCTCTAATTTATGACTTAGTCCCCATTCAGTCAGAGAAGGGGCCAAGCTGGCCCCCAAATGGGGCCTGTAACATGGGAGCCAGGGTGGACAAACAGATGTTCCCTCTAAAAGTGTCCAATAACCAGAGATAAATGTGCAGAAACAGACCCTACCTCTTAGCTCATCCCTTTGTCTCACTGTTTCACATTAAGAGGTCAGCTGCACTCCCTTCAAGCACTCTGTTGGTGGGATGGTTGGGTGGTCACCAACAAATAACATTCCAGGGCCTCATAAAAGCTGGTGGAGTAGGTACACATGTTTCTAGGAGGAGAGGGCCCTGCCCTCCTCCTCCTGTACAGACTGGCTCACACCTCTGAGTCTGGAGCAGTGCCTTGGGTCAGTGATATCCAGGGCACTACGCACTAAGTTCTGATCCTGGTGTCAACTTTACCTTCCACTGGCACCACTGAGGCCCAGTTTTAATCAAGACAGACAGCTATGGCCTTGGAAGGTAGGCTGGCCCATGAGCTGTGTCTCTACCTTTGTTTCTAAGCTGTGGTTGGGCCATAGCTGTGTAGCATGAGCACCACACGGAGCAGAGACATTCACACTTCAGACTCTCAGCAGCCCAGCTCCCCAGTTCTCCTTGGATCCTCAAGTGGACTCACCACTCCTTCTCTTCCATCAAGTGGGTCCAATTCAGGCTGGCATGTAGGTCCCTATAGAGCAATGAGACTCCAGGGCAGCTCCAGGAGCCTTGTCCTAAGAGTTGGGCTAGATGGATCAGAGCCGAGGTCATTAGAACACTCCTGGAATTACACAATGCCTTGAAAGTTCATGGAAAGAAGCGTAGAAAAAGGACAGAATCCAGCAGCCACTACTTCCCTCATCTCAAAAGAAAGCTAAGCACTGGAGCCAAATTCAGGCTTCCTTTCTCATGAGTTATATAACCTTGGGAAAGTTACCTGATTTTTTTAGTTTCATCTTTAAAATGGGAATCATAACAGAATAGTTTGAAGCACTCTGAGCAAGAATAGAGTGGTTCCCTCTTACATTATAGTGTTGTAATGAAGATGAAATGAAATAAGGTACATGAAGTACCTGGCACACGGTGAGTAAATTAATTGATTGCATCATATTAATAGAAGCAAGTGAAAAAATATAATTACAGTTACACACAAGCATATAGAGGAATTTTACCAACATAAATGGAGTGAGGAGGTAAGTCCCAGAAGATTAAACACAGTCAAAATCAACTAAAACTAAATTTATCTTCTGGAATTATACTTTTAAAGGAAAGGAATGGTAAACTCAAGACTCAAAAGAGGTAACATATGGTGGAGAGGCAGGGGTAAGGATGGGTGTATTAGACTTCTCTAGAGAAGCAGAATTGATAGATAAAACAGGAAATTGTCTAGAAAATAGAGGCCCAGAAGTCCCATGATCTACCATATGCAACCTGGAGAACCACGAAAGCCAACAATGTCTGGGTTTGAAGGCCTGAGAATCTGGGGGAGCAATGGTATAAGACTTGATCAGACTTTAAAGGCCCAAGAACCAGGAGCCCCAATGTCCAAGGGTAAGAGACAATGGGCATCCCTGCTCAGGAAAGAGCAAATTCACCCTCCTCTGTCTTTTGTTCCATCAGATTGCATGGTGCTCACATGTAGAGGTGAGGGCCATCTGTTTCACTCAGTCTACCAATTCAAATGCTAATCTCATCTGGAAGCAACGTTATAGATGCCCAGAAATAATGTTTACCAGTATTGGGTATCCCTTAGCTCAGTCAAGTTGAAAATTTACCATCACAAAATGTGAGGACACACAAGAGGTAGGTGTGAGTTACATCATGCTTCTACTCATGCTGGGTGATGAGTTCAGGGCCATTTACTGTGTTTCCTTGGTGGCTCAGATGGTAAAGGATCCTCCTGTTATGCAGGAGACTGGGGTTTGATCCTTGGGCCAGGAAGATCCCTTGGAGAAGGAGATGGCTACCCACACCAGTATTCTTGCCTGGAGAATTCCATGGACAGAGGAGCCTGGTGGTCTACAGTCCATGGGGTTGCAGAGTCAGACAAAACTGAACAACTATTTTTTAATGTTATTAATTAATTTAAATATATTGCTTTTTTACTTTATTCAAAAATTTAAACAGAGAAGAAAAACTTCCAAGGGCCCGACACATATTAAGTACTTAATTTAATTTGTGTTTCCCTTTCTTTATGGCATCAACCTGGGATTTTCAGATGGACAAACTCCTCCCTTTTCAAAAGAGAATTCTTTCATATCCTCAGCAGCTATTCCTTAAGCTCAGCCTCTAAGCCAGGCACTCTGCTAAGGATTCAGAAATGAAGAAAGGCTCTGCAGTGGGAAGCTGGGGGAGGCCCAGATGGGAAGAACTCACAGGCACCCTAGGGTGCCAGGGGACAGTGGGGGCAGGGAGGGAAACTAGATGTGGGGTCCTGGGAGAGTCACTTTGCCTCTCAATCTCAAGCCAGTACATTTGGTCCATTTCTTGTGTCATTTCCCACTGAACCTCCTTTCTCTGATGTCTCAGATCACTTCCTCTGCCTGCTTTGTTATCTTGACCTCTGGTCAGCGGTCTTAATACCACAGGTGATGGATAATGGGAGGTCACCTTCGCTGACTGGGGCCTGATACTTTGGACTACCTTCTTCCCTTTCCTCTACGTTCTTGCTCCCATGCCAAATTCGGTGCTTTTACTCCTCAGCTTTTTCTCCCCGGCCCTGACATCCAGCCTCCCCAGTCACCAGTCCCCTAAGCCATGCAGGGCTGACTCTTGTTCTATAACAGGTACAGAAGCAAGCTGGGGTAAAGGGCCTCCCCTCAACTCTTGTGTAGGGGGAAAGCCATGGGGCTAGGATGGAAGGCGCATGAAGCTTCAACTTCCCAGTAACACCAAAGGTAGGGAATAATCCAAATATGGGACACACCAACCCCAACCCCTCACTCCTTCTCTGAGAGCCGCTCAGATTCTCCAAGCTCCCCACGGGGCCACCATGTCCTGGAAACCTCCAGTGGCAATCTTACCCCTGAAAGTCCTCCACCCGGCCAGTGGGGCAGTCTCCATCTCCAAGCTTGCGAGAGTTTCTCCACGCTGTCTGCAGGCCTGGCTCCTGGCTCCATCTCTGCTGCAGGCCTGACTGCCTCTGTGAAGCTGCACAGGTCCCCAGCCTTGTCGCCCATGGCCTTCCAGGACTGACAGCCAGGCTGTGGGTCGAATAAGACCATTATGTGCCCCTCTTTGAGCAAATCCAATATACATAAAATACAAGCCTGAAACTCACTATGCAACCATGTGTTGGCTGCTTGGATGTGCCCACATTATCCAGCCTCCAAGTTCTCCCTCTTTTTTTTCCTGTTTAGATTTTTATTTTGTACTAGGGTATAGCCAGTTAACAATGTTGATGACAAAGGGACTCGGCCATATATATACATGTATCCATTCTCCCCCAAACCCCCCTCCCATCCAGGTTACCACATAACATTGAGCAACTCATTGAGCTCCAGCCCACCCAAGGTCCCTAACATAAGGTGTCCCATCCCTCTAGGGCTCTTTCCCCCTCTCCCTTCAACTTTCCCCAGGTCTCCAAACACTGTCTGCCCCACCCAACAGAGAAAAACTCCTGTCACTGCAGAGGGCAGAACAACTTGACTTTTCTGTGATTATGTCTGGGGAGGCACTAGGGCCTCCCATTTTATAACCCAAAGGTCCTTTGACCTATTTTCCTTTAAGATAAAACAAGGTATCTTCTTACAAGGAAACACTTTGCCTTCTTTTTAGGCCAACAAGCTCCAACTGAAGCCAGCTTTAAAATATTAAAATTTTTCCTACCTTTCACAAATTAAATGGGGCAGTGATTCATCCTACCATATTTTTAAAAAAGAATCTGTTTATCAAGAATTCTTTACTCAGGATTTCCCCAGTGGTCCAGTGGTCAAGAATCTGCCTGCCAATACAGGGGTCACGGGATCGATCCCTGGTCCAGAAAGATCCTACATGCTGCAGGGCAACTGATCCTGTGCACCACAGCTACTGAGCCCACACACCCTAGAGTTTGTGCTCCACAAGAGAAGCCACCACAATGAGAAGCCCACACACCACAACTAGAGAGTAGTAGCCTG
The DNA here is from genome assembly GCA_007570785.1 of Antilocapra americana. Lineage (NCBI taxonomy): Eukaryota > Metazoa > Chordata > Mammalia > Artiodactyla > Antilocapridae > Antilocapra > Antilocapra americana. The sequence goes on from ML663029.1 coordinate 50,063, forward strand.
TGCTAACCGGAACTAGAGAAAGCCCGCACAGCAACAAAGACTCAGCACAGCGAAAAATAGATTTAAAAATTAACTTAAGATAAGAATCTTTCATGAAGTTTTCCTGGGGCAAGGTAGACAGGTAACAGAAGCCTGCATGTATTTGCTTATTCCCGAAAGGCTGAGATGAGAACCTTGCACAGAGGAGATTTAAAGTCTTTGGTTTTGTGGTGAGAGATGAGTCCTGTGGCTGCAGGTTCCTGATGGAATATTTTGTGTGTTTCCTTTTGGTGTCTAAGGGAAAGAAACAGGTGGAGGATGGTGGAGGATGGAATTCGCAGGCAATTTTTCTTCTGCAAAAAAAAGTCACTTCCTCTGGAAGGTGATTTCTAAACCAACTACATCCCTGACTCACTGCACATATTCAGTAGTTTCAAAAAATTGCAGATGTTCACTTTGATAAACCAAAGAATATTTTAAATTTACAGTACAAGAGAATCTGATGGAGAAGATTCTTGTAAAGCTTCCTTGTATCCTGTGAAACATTCTACCTAAAACAAATGTTCTTTGCAGTTTTCAGGGTTTTATGGAGCTTTCTTCAATAAGGGTGGTACTCAGCCAGATCCTACTGAGGTCACTGAGATGGCATGTGGTAAATATACCAGCTTATGCCAGGAAGGATTTGTTTCTACTGTTACAGAAATACTTCTAGAAAGTCAAGCCAGTCACTTGATTTGTACATACGGTACATTTTCCTCACAGAGGCCCCAGACTGACAGGGAGGCAGATGGTTCCCAGTGCCCCATCGTCACTGACACATACATAGGGCAAGATTATCCTAGGGGTCAGTCACTGGATCCTGACTCCTCCTGCCCCTTTGGCTACTCAGCAAGCTTTGCCACCCACCCCCAGGCTTTCCTCATTCCCTTCCCCAAGCCTGAAACATATTTCCCCTGACTCTATAAGTACTATTTAGAGTCCCCTAAAGTGCCTCCTTCTCCAGGAAGCCTTCCAGAACCTTCCAGCCCTCTCCTGAGCTCTGTCAGCCTTAACCATCCATCTTCTCACAGTGCAGCCCACTGTCTCCATCATATGATGTGATATCTGGGCCTGACTCAGTCTGGTCTCACTGTGATGCCTCAGCCTTACTGGCCCCAGGGCCCTCCTCTTAGCCCCCTGTGGAGAGAAAGTTTGGCTATGCTTCCCCAAGAGAAGGAATGACAGCACACCCCACCCTGGAGGTGGCCCTGCTTCTTCGGGCCAGCAGCAATCTCTCTGTGGTAGAAAGGGCAAATCAGGGGCTTCCCTGGTGGTCCAGGGGCTTAAGAATTCACCTGCTGTTTTTTAAGGAATCTCCACACTGTTCTCCATAATGGCTGTACTAGTTTGCATTCCCACCAACAGTGTAAGAGGGTTCCGTTTTCTCCACATCCTCTCCAGCATTTATTGCTTGTAGACTTTTGGATGGCAGCCATTCTGACTGGCCTGAAATGGTACCTCATTGTGGTTTCAATTTGCATTTCTCTGATAATGAGTGATGTTGAGCATCTTTTCATGTGTTTGTTAGCCATCTGTATGTCTTCTTTGGAGAAATGTCTGTTTAGTTCTTTGGCCCATTTTTTGATTGGGTCGTTTATTTTTCTGGAATTGAGCTGCAGGAGATGCTTGTATATTTTTGAGATTAATTCTTTGTCGGCTGCTTCATTTGCTATTATTTTCTCCCATTCTGAAGGCTGTCTTTTTACCTTACTTATAGTTTCCTTTGTTGTGCAGAAGCTTTCAATTTTAATTAGGTCCCATTTGTTTATTTTTGCTTTTATTTCCAGTATTCTGGGAGGTGGGTCATAGAGGATCCTGCTTTGGTTTATGTCGGAGAGTGTTTTGCCCATGTTTTCCTCTATGTGTACCCCAATGTTCATCGCAGCACTGTTTACAATAGCCAGGGCATGGAGGCAACCTAGATGTCCATCAGCAGATGAATGGATAAGGAAGCTGTAGTACATATACACAATGGAATATTAACTCAGCCATTAAAAAGAATATATTTGAATCAGTTCTAATGAGGTGGATGAAACTAGAGCCTATTATCCAAAGTGAAGTAAGCCAGAAGGAAAAAACAACAATACAGTACACTAACGCATATATATGGAATTTAGAAAGATGGTAACAATAACCCTATATGCCAGACAGCAAAAGAGACACAGATATATAGAACAGTATTTTGGATTCTATGGGAGAGGGCGAGGGTGGGATGATATGGGAGAACAGCACTGAAGCATGTAAATTATCATACATGAAATGAATCACCAGCCCAGGTTCGATGCATGATACAGGGTGCTCGGGGCTGGTGCACCAGGATGATCCAGAGGGATGGAACAGGGAGGGAGGTGGGAGGGGGTTCTGGAAAGGAAACACATGTAAACCCATGGCAGATTCATGTAAATGTATGGCAAAACCAACACAATATTGTAAAGTCAAGTCTTTATTAAATTTGTTACAATAAAAAAAAAAAAAGAATTCACCTGCTAATGCAGGGGACATGGGTTCAATCCCTGATCCTGCAAGATACCACATGCCACAGAACAACTAAGCCCGCGTGCCACAGCTACTGAGCCCACATGCCCCAGAGCCTGTGCCCTGCAACAAGAGAAGTCACAGAAGCGAGAAGCCTGCCCACTGCAACTAGAGAGTAGCTCCCTTGTGCTGCAACTAGAGGAAGCCTGTGGGCAGCAACGAAGACCCAGCACAACCAAAAATAAACTACTTTAAAAAAAAAGAAGAAGAAAGGGCAAGTCAGGTGGAAATGAGACTGGATTTGGGGGCCTGGCGGACTGGGCTCTGATCCCAGCTCCTCGTCACTCTCACCTCTAACCTAAGTCTGGGAGGTCACGTATCCTCCCTGAGCCTCCATTTCTTCATCTTATAAAGATCATCCCAACAGAAGCATAGGAACAACGGAGCACACTCCCTCCACACACCGCCTGGCGCACAGGAGATGCTAAGCACTGTGCATTTGTGGGAAGAGGATGGTCCCGGCTTTTCCAGAGCACCGAGCCGGCCCCGGACCGGCTCACCCACCTGCGCAGCACAGGCTGCCTCTCTGCACCAGCGTGGTTTCTGCAGAAGCTTTCTCTTGTCAGACAGAACACATGCTTCCCGTCAGCTTTTATTTCAGTGGGGCCTTGCTTACGAGCAGGGCATTCTGTTCTCGGAATTTCTTGTTAAAATATTTCATTTAATTAAGTTTTTACAACCAGCTCTGCTTTGTGTCTGTCAGAAGGTGAAGGCCAGGGCCGCCCTCTCCTCAGCTCCCTGGGAGGCCAGGTCACGGAGCCTCTGGGGAGAGCCAAGCCCCTGCTGGGGAGCCGTGTCCCTAGGGCTCAAGGCTTGTAGCCACAAAATCTGGGATGGTCAGCAGGTGGATGCCCACAACTGACCCTGTGGGAGAGCTCGGTGCCACCAGAAAGGTTGCCTGTGGGAAAAGTTCTCTCAGCCCAGGAACTGCCCTATCTCTGGGCCACACAATACAGAGCCAGCACGCTGTAGATGGTCACAGCCACCTCTTAATGTTCCCAAAACTCCAACCAAGATCCACACCTTGTCGCTTTCTTTCCCAGGACCCTTCCCTCACCCATTCCTCTGCCTGTTCAAGCCTCACTCAGTTCCTGCTCCCTGAATCCCTTGGTCAGAACTGCCTGCTTCCTCCTGCCACATCATGAAATGGAGATTGCACCCCCGGCCCGATCGGTCCTTCATCCATCCTCTCATCCTGGCATGCTCAGTCACTCAGTCATGTCCGACTCTCTGCAACCCTGTGGAATGTAGCCCACCAGGCTCCTCTGCTCATGGAATTTTCCAAACAAGAATATTGGAGGGTGTGGCCATTTCCTCCTCCAGGGGATCTTTCTGACCCAAGGATTGAACCCACATCTTGTGTGTCTCCTGCATTGGCAGATGGGCTCTTTACCACTCGTGCCACCTGGGAAGCCCTGTCTCATCCTGGACTGCCAGATTATTGCCTACAGCTCACCAGACCATTGGGGATCAGCCCTGTCTCACACATGGGCCATGGTTCAGGGCCTTGCTAGGGAACCTCAGGGGCTACTGACTTTACGAAGCCCTTTTGCCCCTCGAGCCGGCTGCCCCTGGGCCAGAATCAGTGATCAGGGAGAAGGCAGGAGGTGCTGATCCCCCCACCGCCACTCATGTTTTGAAAGGTTACAGAGCATGGCCGCCTAACAGGTAGAACACAAGATCACTTAGATGGGGGTGGGGGGCCCAGGTGAGCAGGTGGGTTTGTGCAGGGATGTGGTTCACCTAACGCCCAGCACCCGGTAAACTCTTAACCCAACAAACCAACCAGAGTCCCCTGCTTGTCTCCCATGTTCCCTGGCAAAGCTCCTCTAGTACTTCTGAAAAACAGGACCTAGGCCCAAAGGGCCTAGGAGGGTGGCTGTCCTGCACCCCAGGCAAAGGCCACAACCCTGGCCAAGTCTCGGGGGCCACTGGAGGTTCCCCAAGGTTCACCTTTCCTTTCTTCCTGTCCCAGCCTGTACCTGCCCTGAGGGAACCACTGTGGCCCCTGGATAATTCTAGGCCCCTGGTGGCGTTGCTAGGAGCCCGGCTGCCACCTGTCAGGAATGTGCAGTCAGGGACGTGGCCGAAGGCACTGTTTTCCCACACTCATATTTTAAAAGGTTACAGACCATGTGTGCGTAACAGGCAGAACATTGGGTCGCTTGTCTCACTTAGAACAATAATCCGTTTTGCTAGGGGTCAGGTCAACACAAAGAATCTGTCCAGACCAGGTCTCTGGATGGGACTTAGCCCTCCCCTCAAACTAATGAAATTTTCAACTCGCGGGTACTTGAGTTAATAAAGTGTGCCACACATCTGCTCGGGGCACTGGCAGAAGAAAGCCCTGGGGTTCAATTTTGAGATCACTGACATAATGTTTGAGTGGCCTCCCGCCGGTGCCTGGCGGGACACCAAATTAAGGAAAGCCGCACAATGAATGTGTGAGAAAAAACGTTAGTGTATAAACACAGAGGCCAGGGCTCCCAAGGGGAGGGTGAGCGAGAGGATGCCACGGAATTACAGAGAGAGGGGCAGTGCAGGCGACCGCTGGGATTTCCCGCCAGGGGTCTACAGGTAATGAATGATTTTCAAGGAAATTGGCACCAACATGATCTTAGGTCAAAAAGATGAAAAAAGTAAAAAGAGCCTATTTTCTATGGTTGTTGAATTAAGTGCTGAAGTGTAATGTGAACAGCTCTGAACAAAATATAAAGCTGGAGGTGAGAACGTAAAACAGCCCCGGGGGACATTATCTCTCAAGGCCCTCCAATCCCTGAGAATCCAGCCGCCTCCTCCCTATGTCACGACCCTGGCAGGGACAGGGTCGTTGGGTTTGACTGAGGCCTCCTGGGGGGCAAGGAGGAAGGACCCCATCACCCACTGGGCAGACTCTCCACTGGCTTTCCCAGCAGCCCACAGGCAGAAAATCAAACTTAAAAAGTCCTTATATGTGTGTGCTAAGTCACTTCAGCCATGTCCAACTCTTTGCGACCCTATGGACTGTAGCCCACCAGGCTCCTCTGCCCATGGAATTTCCCAGGCAAAAGTACTGGAGTGGGTTGCCATTTCCTTCTCCAGCGGATCTTTCCAACAAAGGGATGGAAACTGCAGGTCTTATGTCTCCTGCATTTGCGGGTGGACTCTTTGCACCTCCTATGCAAATCCTGAATGTCTCCCTACCAGGGATTCATAGACTCCAGAGAGGACCAGGAAAGCATGATCCTGAATTTTTTGATCGTCCCTTGGTGATGAGGGAGAAGGCTTCTTCTTTCCATGGCCTGGCTCCCTGGAGATGCTACTGCTTTGAGATCAGCTTAAAACAAGCTAGGACCAATGGTGCCCCTCTACTCCTGGAAACCAAGTGAGGGGTGCTGGTCAGGACTGGTCAGGGCTTAGGCCTACTTCTGGCACCACAGGGCATCTCCCCGAGTCCTGCCTGATGACAAGGTGTGAGAGGGAAGGATGCTGAGGGCTCCCCAGGGCCCCTGACCAGGTATCCAGGCTGTAGGGGGGACCCTAAAGGGAAAGACCACACCACCAGGGCCAGCTGTCCCCAGACATGAATCTGGGGCTCACGTAGGCCAGGGAGGCACTTGGTTAAGGTGAGGGGAAGCCTATAGTTACGTTCTCCAGAACCGGCCAGGCCATCTGCTCCAGGCGGCCCTGCTAGGGTGCCAAGGTCAGGTGGGGCACCAAGCGGTAATCTGTCCTTAGTTCTTTTGCTCCTTCAAGTGCCACCCCTGTGCTTTGGGGCTTGCCCCATGGGGCACACAGAAGGGTGAGGCAAACACACAGGGGTGAATACAAGAGCCTGCACCAGGGAACCCCAGGGCTTGGCACCAGGAGGGCTCAGCCCTCCTGACTCGGGAAGAAAAGGGCTCAGCAGGTGGGGCCCCAGGGCTTCACCAGCAGCCCCCAGCCCCATCACTCCCTTCCCAGTGACATGCCATACCTGTCTGCTCTGGGAGATATTATTTGGGGATAGTAATACTACCTACCGCAGAGGGTTCTTCTTAAGTTATAGGCATTAATGGGTGTCAGTGGCTTAGAGAGATGAGTGACATCCTCTTTGCCACAAAGCCCCCAGACTCCCCCTCCTCTGGGAGGCCTTCTCTGACCCAGTGCCCCAACCATCAGGGCCCCCGATGCTCCAGTGAGCCATATGCCCTCCCTTCTCCTGGCTGTGGGGCCTGTGGGTGCCCTGGGCCAGGCCTGGGTTTTACACATCTCGTCCGATCTGTAGCCCATGACCTGGCCTCCTAGGTCTGGGCACCTGGCAGGGGCACAGTCAAACCTAAAAGCTCAATGTAAAGGGAGAGGTGGTTCCCACTCCCCACCTTTGGGAGGCTGGGAGCCCCCATCCAAGGGAAGGCCACGCTCCCTTTCAAAGTGAGAATTCAGCAAGTGAGAGAGGAGAGGTGGGCCATGGTGGGCCCAGTCCCCACGAGGAGCCACACCATGATTAATGACGCTCCCAGAGGCTCTCCGGGCAACCGCGCATGGCCTCCGTGGAATGCAGGGCAAGCAGCTTCCAAGTGGCTGGCCAGTGTGATGCTCTGGGGCTTCCCATGCATCAGAAATATCCAGGCTTATAGCTTCCCAATGGTCAGCCCAGATCTCCCTCAGGGAGAAGGAAGGGGCTTTGTCTTTTGATCCCTTCCTCGAGCAGAAGACACAGAACAGGCTCCAGGACCTGGCCACCAGGAACTGGATCTAATTCCAGTTCCCTTATGTGCCAGGGCTCTGACCTCCTGAGATCTCTGGGCTGTTCTGTATCCGCATTTCCTCAAGTGTAAAGTGGGGATAATAAAGGTACCTACCTCATTTGACAGAAAACAACAGAATTCTATAAAGCGATGATCCATCAATTCCAAAATAAATTTTTTCAAAAGTACCTACCTCAGAGGATTCTTGTTAAATTATAGGCATTAATACATGCCAGTTGGATGGCATCACCAACTCAATGGACATGAGTCTGAGTAAACTCTGGGAGTTTATAATGGACAGGGAGGCCTGGTATGCTGCAGTCCACGGGGTCACAAAGAGTCGGACATGACTGAGCGACTGAACTGAATGTGTCAGTTGCTTAGAGTGGTGACTGATGCAACGTGAAGGCTATGGAATACTTGCTGTTGTTAGTATCAGATGATCTGACTTATGAAACCTACTCTTCCTGGACAACCAATAGGACACCTCCTGGGCCATCAGTCCCTCCTTCCTTCACCAACCCCAAAAGGAGCCATAAGCTTCTGTAACGTTTGGTATCTGGAGAACTGGGAGGCCTTGTCTTGGCTGAGTTTCTGCTTTGGCCTCTAACTTAAAGATGGCATTGATGCGGGCCACAGTACATGGAGAGGACATTTCTCAGGTGATGGGGCCAGGGCCACCACCAACCTGGGTAAGCCAGCCGGGCTACTGCTGTGTCTAGCAGAGAAGGGGCTCTGTGTTGCCCCCCTCCCCCTCTCCACCAAACTTACTAGGAACCCAGGTTCCAGGGAGGCTGATGCCTCAATACATATATGAAGAACAGGACTAAGTTCTCAGTGACAAGCAATCATTGATAAGTTGATTGGAAGTAATAAAAGTTCTATATGGCACCTCCATCTCCCAAAGTCCCAAGGTCAGCTGTGGTCACAAAGGTCTCAAGGTCACTAAGTCCCAGGACTCAGCAAAGTGAAGAAAGCCATCCCAGCTGAAGGCCCATGGGGCTTCTCATGCCTCTGTAGGCCCCTCGGGAGGTCAGTCCCTTGCCACTTTCCTCCAGACCACAGCTGAATGAGGTAATTTCTAAAGGCCTTCAGTTTCTGACAGAATATCTCTTTTCTTTTACCAACATCATCATCAGGAATATTAATGGAAGTAGATTATTTTCTATGTGTGAGACAGTGTTCATACTATTACAACAAATCCATAGTAGCCCACTGTATCAGTTCAGTTCAGTTGCTCAGTCATGTCCGACTCTTTGCGATCCCATGAACCGCAGCACGCCAGGCCTCCCTGTCCATCACCAACTCCCGGAGTCTACCCAAACCCATGTCCATTGAGTTGGTGATGCCATCCAACCATCTCATCCTCTGTCATCCCCTTCTCCTCCTGCTTTCAATCTTTTCCAGCATCAGGGTCTTTTCAAATGAGTCAGCTCTTCACATCAGGTAGCCAAAGTATTGGAGTTTCAGCTTCAACATCAGTCCTTCCAATGAACACCCAGGACTGATCTCCTTTAGGATGGACTGGTTGGATCTCCTTGCAGTCCAAGGGACTCTCAAGAGTCTTCTCCAACACCACAGCTCAAAAGCATTAATTCTTCTGCTCTCAGCTTTCTTTATAGTCCAGCTCTCACATCCATACATGACCACTGGAAAAACCATAGCCTTGACTAGACAGACCTTTGTTGACAAAGTGATGTCTCTGCTTTTTAATATACTGTCTAGGTTGGTCATATTTCCTTCCAAGGAGTAAGCATCTTTTAATTTCATGGCTGCACTCACCATCTGCAGTGATTTTGGAGCCCCCCAAAATAAAATCAGCCACTGTTTCCACTGTTTCCCTATCTATTTTCCATGAAGTGATGGGAGTGGATGCCATGATCTTAGTTTTCTGAATGTTGAGCTTTAAGCCAACTTTTTCACTCTCCTCTTTCCCTTTCATCAAGAGGCACTTTAGCTCTTTTTCACTTTCTGCCATAAGGGTGCTGTCGTCTGCATATCTGAGGTAATTGATATTTCTCTCAGCAATCTTGATTCCAGCTTGTGCTTCCTCCAGCCCAGCATTTCTCATGATGTACTCTGCATATAAGTTAAATAAGGAGGTGACAATATACAGCCTTGACGTACTCCTTTTCCTATTTGGAACCAGTCTGTTGTTCCACGTCCAGTTCTAACTGTTGCTTCCTGATCTGCATACAAGTTTCTCAAGAGAGAGGTCAGGTGGTCTGGTATTCCCATCTCTTTCAGAATTTTCCACAGTTTATTGTGATCCACACAGTCAAAGGCTTTGGCCACTGAGGTGTTTATTTTATAGACAGGGAAACTGAGGCTCCCAGAGTAACTTCAAAGTTACAACTTATACACATAAAACTGGGCTTTAAATCCAGATCTGTGTGACCTCTAAAATCATACCTGGAAGCAGATACTGGGCCATTTTTATAATACAAATGATGCCATCAATAATTTTAACAACTTTCCAGTCCAGGCACCCTGTATGGCTTTCTCACTTCGTCTTTACACCAACCTTACATAAAGGTGAGTGTGGTCATCCTAGTGTTACAGGGAGATTAAGTAACTTGTCCAGAGCCAACAGAAGACACTTTCTAACATGTAAATCCAACCCTATCACTCCCTTTGTGGAAAATCTAACTCATCTTAGCCAAAATAAATTTTCCTAATTATTCATCCAATTTATTTTGGGGGCCAGTCAAACTGATGCTCTTTCCATTAGCACTAGGAAGGCCACACCAGCTAAAATAGTGAAACTGCATCTGAACCAGTGGATACCTCTTCACACACTTCCCTCTTGCCCCCATCATTATACACTCCCTCCAGAGGGCCCACTGGGCCTCCCTTGGCCTCCAGCCACAGCCATGTTACTGACGGTATCCATTCTGATTGGTCAGTGCCAGTGCTGAGCCGAGTGTAGGCCCTTGGTGACCTTAACCCAAGCACATACACAGGTGGGTAAGCACACCTACTACATCGACTGACCGGGGCCCTGTGCATTTGTGCAATACAGGACACAGGAATGCAGAAATGCCTATATTAAAAATTAAACATGCCAATGTGGTTACAATGCCTTCAGAGCCCATGTAAGCAAACCAAAATCAAAACCTAAGAACAACCACACACAAGCAGCCAACTATGCTCTCCCAAACATAGCAAACGCTTCAGTTGAAGCCAATCAAATAACGTCCTCGCTTTGCTTCTGCCTTTTCTCTACAGAAGCCTTGCCATGGCTTCTCTCGGTGGAGCACTTCTAATGTCTTCTGCTCCCATAAACCCTTAAAATGTTTAGCATGTCTCAATGTATTTTTCAACACCTATACACAGGCATCAGGCACAAACACGTGTGGAGTGGATACAAACATCTGCATGAATGTACATGCACCCACACATGTGAACAGATGTACCCCATGCATACCCCCCACCAGCACACCCTCCTCCTCAGTGTCTCCCTGTAGCTGCCAGAGATGCCCCATTCCAGGCCCACCACCCACTGCTGCTTCTGAAATTCTCCCTTTCCTGTTCCATGGTACACTCGGCTGCTCCCTTGAAACCCAGGGCCATGCCCCCTGATACCTGGAAGCCGACTGAAGCTCCATGGCCATGGTCAGAGGGCTGGTCCTACAGAAAGGGAGCTGAGAGCAAGGTCTTTGTCACCCTGGCTGGGTGTACCACTTGTTAGATGACAACTCACCCAGGAGAGATGTCCTACAGTTACAGGCAGACCAGGGTGACGGCATGATCGCCCACAGCCTCCAAGTTCCTGCTAAGGCCACAGGTTTAGCCTCTTATCAGAAAATAGATGAAGAATGTTTAGTTCTGCCAGCTCCAGGTGATGCCCCCTAGGCACTAGCCATGGGGCACGGGTTGGGGGCACTCCTCACTTGGCCTGTTACTCCCCATGGGGTGCAGCTCCTGGAACAGTTCTCGAATTTTCTGAAGAGTGTGTCACAGCACTTTGCTCTCAAAGGTGCAACTGTGCCGGTCAGCCTACACACACCCCTCCCAGAGCACAAATCCGGGCCCACCTCACCTCCCTGCCTCCTTCTCAGTCATATGACGCTGAAATGGGCCCAGAAGTGCATGTGGGCTGTTCTGTTTCACACAACAGACACTTATTGAGCACCTGCTGTGTGCCTGATGATTTTCCAGGAGAGAGCTCTCTCCATTCTTCCTGAGGGGCTCTGCCTACAAAGCTGCCCACCTCCTGCAGCAGCAGGTCACCTGTTGGCCTCTGACTCCTTCCACTGGGGCCACAAACTTCCTTTGTGTCCTGTGAAGTGTCTGGGCCTCTCATGTCCCTCCAAGCTCAGACAGGTTACTCCCGGTGATGGCTCATTTCTCAGGGCCAGGAGAGCAGTTAGCTGAGCCTCCAAGGATAGGCCTGGAGGGTCTGAGCAGACAATCATCTCTGCTGGAGAAAGCACTCCCATCCAGCGGCAGCCCCAGGCTCGCCTTTCTCCAGGAAGTGCCTCTCACTTGAGTAAGATGTCCCAGAAATAAACCCCCTCCCACCCCTCAAGAACTCCATTCCAGGGCCTCCCGGGACCCTGACTGCTGGGAAATGCACTTCCAGCCACACACGTGCTGTCTCTGCTTCACTCCACTTAGAGGGGCTCCTGGGAATTCCACAGGTGACACTGATGAATGGAACACACACCGCCGGGCTGCCAAGACCAACAGGACTGTTTGGAGGGCCTTCCAGCCAAATGTCTGCTCTCTGAGAGTCATTCACTAGAGCTGCTGCCACTGGACCACGCCATTCTCCAAAGGACCACCCACCAGTCTGGAAGAGGTCTGCACCCCTCCCTACATGCAATGAGCATGCCCGTAACATCTCTACCCCCAGCCCAGGACAAGCACAGAGTAACGAGCCCCTAAACACACTGCCTGTTTGCCTTCAGCAGAATCAGCTCCATAAAGGTAAGGCCTCTCTCTGTTCTGAACCCTTTCCTGCACCCCAACATATCCCTCCCACCCCCATCACTTCTTTACTTGTGCCCTCTTGCTCCAGGTCAACCAGCTGAAGGGGTCCGGGCAGGGAGCCGGTTCCCCTGCACTGCTCCTGCCTCCGAGGGGTTGACTTACATCATCCCCAGTGCTCGCCTCCATCTTCCCTGTGCACCACCCCACTCCAGGCAGAGAAGATCACATCGGCACCCTGGCTGTCCCTCACCCAAGGAGACTCATATTTTATACACAACTTTGAGGTTCAAGGTATGGCCCACTGTTGGCCCCAAAACAACAGCTCAAAAGGTGCCCAAAATGCAGCCCAAGACCAGGATCTGCAGAGCATTGCCTGGATCACAGGTGTTAGGCTGACTGCATATCCTCACTGGATGGAGGACAAGCGTGGATTAGTCCTGGAACTACTCTCAGGCCCCCAAGTCCTCCCAAGAGGTGGGGGGGAAGTCTTCTCCCCTTGCCTTGGCACCCAACCTTGCAATTCGAGGTAGGGGGGGTCCTCCATGTCCTGGATGGCAGTCCTTGTTCCAAACAGCCAGCTGGGCGTGAGAAAACCTTAGGTTTGGCCAGCAGAAGGCTGTGCCTCATTGCATAGCCTTCTGAGCAAAACAAGCTTGCTTACGTGCTAAGTCACTTCAGTTGTGTCCGACTCCTTGTGACCCTATGGACCATAGCCTGCCAGGCCCCTCTGTCCATGGGATTCTCCAGGCAAGAATACTGGAGTGGGTTGCCATGCCCTCCTCTAGGGTATCTTCCCAACTCAGGGATTGAACCTGTGTCTCTTATGTCTCCTGCATCGGCAGACGGATTCTTTATCACTAGCAACACCTGGGCAACCCCAAGCAGAACAAGGACAAGAACCAAATGTTGCTTTGACTCGTCTTGGTAACAGTATTTGCCATTCCCTCAAAATGACCTACCAACCCCCGAAAACACACATTAAAAACTTCAGCCCACTTATTAACATCAAGAGTTTGGAAAATGTAAAGTGTGCCCATTGAATGATCGAGGTCTGAACTTTGTACTCTGATCTTAAGTCCAGAACAAGATGGTCACTGGCTCCCATTCTCTAATGAATGACAAGAGCCACGTTGTTACAGTTTGGCTTGTTTGGGGGTTTTGTCTGTCTCTTAAGCCTCTTACCATGCTAAGTTCGTGCCCCACAGAGAAAGCCCTCACCAAAAAGACAGGCATCATGGGGCTGGTGAGAATGCAGATCCACAGGAAATCTGCAGGAGGAAATGCAAACCTGGGCCTAGGGTGCCATGCCCTACAATCTCCTAAAGACAGTGAGCATTGCTTCCTTTCTCTTCCGAGGCTGTAGACTCTGGCTGTTTCTATGGCCTTGGCTCTCCATACATCATGTTGGGTCTGCTTCTAGCTTTGTATTCAGTTCTGTCTGGGTAATAACTTTTGAGGAGATGAAAAACTCAAGGTACCACCAGACTCACCAGATGTCTGGGGAACTTAAGAAAAATGCCTGTCTGGCAAATGGAAGGGCACATGACTAAGCGACTGAACAACAACAAACAACAGCAAATAGCAGCACTGGAAAGTGGGCAGGATTTCTATTTCTAGTCCTCATTCTGCCCCCAGCTTCCCACAAAACCTTGGGAAACATCTTCTAGTCTCTGTTTCCTTAGTTTCTTCACTTGTTGTTGTTCAGTTGCTCAGTCATGTCCAATTCTGTGACCCCATGGAACTGTAGCAAGCCAGGCCTCCCTGTCCTAGCTTCTTCAGAGCGAGGCCAAAAGGCAGACAATCTCTGAGGGGCCTGGAGAATTCTGCCCCCCGCCTCCAGAAGATGCTGAGGCACCTGGAATCCAATTAGGGGCTGCTAATTGCTGAGCCTACTGTACTGGCCAACAGGTGGAGCCAGAACCTTCTCCCTGGTTCTGGGAACCCTGCAAGCAGTGGGGATCTCAGACTCACACAGAAGATGTAGGGAGTCATGAGGTTGGAGGGCCCCCTCAGGATCGCCTGTCCCAGTTCTGGGGTGCAGAGTAAGCTTCCTAAGCCACTGCCTGCGGCAAAGTCCCCAGAGCAGCAACCCAGGCTGCACTCGAGCATCTGTGCTACTTAGCAAGGGGCACTGGTCAATGCGGTCCAGTCCTTCAGTGCAGGCTTCCCCCAGAGGGCCAGGCAATCAGCCCCAAGGCAGTTCATTCTAACACTTGTATGAGTCATAAGGGATTGAAGCTCAAAAGACTTGTGATCACCATGACCTCTTTGAGAGTGAAAATGGATGGTAATCCCCATGGCCCAGAAGTCTCATGGCCTGTCTGTGAGATGCCAACACCATGACCACCCCACACTCTTCCTGGTCTTTCCTCCACCCTTGGAAGCAGGCTGGTGATGTGTTTGAGAATCAAGCAATGGGAACTTGGGCTCCAGAAAGGCGAGCCAGGCAGGAGAGGGTGTGCACTTACCCTAGATTGGGAAACAAACTAAACCACCCTCTCCTAACCTTCCCTTTGGTTCCTTTGCCTTGAGTGAAATCCAGGCCATGAGGACTCAAGAATGTGCCTCACAGGGATCCCAGACCCCAGCTCCTTATTAAACCTTTCCATACTCATTTGAGCACAATCAGAATTTTTTAATCATCTTCCTGAGCATCAATTTATGGGGAGAGATCATTTCCAGATGTGATTCAAAATACAAAAAAAAAAGAAAAAAAACGCACACTCATTGATTAACAAATGATTTCTAGATGGAGAATACATGTGACTCGCAGTCCCCAGTTGAAATTTGCATCAAATTCTGTTTGAGTGATACAGAAGCCAGACATTCCCTGGTCCTGTCCATCTCTTCTCAGCTGAGGACTCTTCCCTAGCCCATCTCAAGATGTCTCTGTTTCAGACCTGAACAAACAGGAGCTGGAGAGAGGGCTCTGGCCTTGACCAGATTCTCTTTCCCACTTTAGTTGATTTCTCACAGCCCCCAAGCTCTGAGCCACAGGCAAGAGCAAATGATCCACGGAGGAAGAATTCAGTGCTAATAATCAGAGGACGGCTTTCTGGGCCACACTCCACAACAAACTGCCTATGAGCTTCAGGAAGACACTTCCCCTGTCCATTCTACTCATGGCTGTTCACCGTACAAATGTTGCCAAATCATTTACTGTGCACTAGTTCCTGATTAGCCTATGCTGTGTGTGTCCTTGTGAACCACGGACCTTGTTCATCCATGGTCGTACACTTTCCCAAAGACCTTTCCCTTAGCGCACTAAGCACCCATTAAAAACCTTCTCCTGCTCAGATATCCAAATCTGAGCATGACTTGGTGTTCTCAAGCAGAACTGCCAAGCTGGCTGAAAAGGCAGTCAGTTCCGGGCGCTCTTACCACACAGCAGGCAGTAGGAAAGTGAAGCCACAAGCGAGGGGAAACTCAAGATTATATAAAGGGTGGAACTGGGGCTTGATGCTGAGCTCTGGTGCAGGAACCTACCAGTTCAAAGAGGGATGTGCCCACACTAGGAAGAAAATAAGCAGCCTGGACTTCCCTGGTGGCCCAGTGGTTAAGAATCTGCCTGCCAGTTATCTATTTTAAATATAGCGGTGTGTACATGACCTTCCTAAAGAACTTAAGGACCCCTTCATGGAACTGTGCCCAATGTTATGTGCCAGGCTGGATGGGAAGAGGGCTTGGGAGAGAATGAATACATGTATATGTATGGCTTAGTCCCTTTGCCATTCACCTGAAATGACCACATTGTTAATCGTCTATACCTCAATACAATATAAAAAGTTTAAAATTTGGGTTTAAAAAAAAAAAGAATCTACCTGCCAATGCAGGGGACAGGGATTCATTCCTGGGTCCAGGAAGATTCCACATGAGTTCATGAGCTGCAAAACTGGTGATCCTAGAGCCCATGTTCTGCTCCAAGAGAAGCCACTGCAATGAGAAGCTTGCTCACAGCAACTAGAGAGGAGGCCCTGCTCACCATAACTAGAGAAAGCCCACGTGTGGCAACAAAGTCCCAATGCAGTCATAAATTAATTAATTAATTAAAATACATATTTTAAAAAATAATAAGGAGCCAGAGAATTTGGGAGCTTGCCCCAGTGTCAGTCAAAAACCACTAGACTAGACTGGCTTTAGTTCTGCCCAGACTCAGCACCAGCAGCTGACTCCTGTCCACCTGGGGACCCTCTCTGCGCTTTTCTTTTTTGGCCTTTCAGAGCCCCTGCAGTTCCCCTGGATGGCTGGCATTCCATCAGTTAATTGGTGTGTTCCTTCTAGTCTGTGCACAGCAGATACCACGTGACATGTGCATTGTTCTAACCCTCTCTCAAAGGGTATCAGTTCCTCCAACAGCCGTAAGTGATTCTCAGTTCCTGCATGGTTCACAGGGCCACTGGCAGGGCGGATGCGCCTATCAGAAAGGAGAATGTCTGCCTCTTGGGCTGCAACCAAGCCACAACTTAATTTCCTCTTCTGGCTGTACTTCTCGCGAAATAAATACGAAAATGGGGCTGGTGTGACTTGGTCTCAGATAAACAGGCCACACTCTGTAGCTGGACAAACAAGGTGCTTGGCTGGAAATAAGATGTTCTTTGGCTGGCACCTCCGAAACGTGACAGTTTCTTCCCAGATACTACGTAAAGCATGCAGCGAGCTTTTCCTGCCTCGATGTGCTGCCTACATCAGATTTTAAGTCAGGCAGAACCCAAATGTAGCATCAATAAAGCTGATAACTTTTCAAATACGTACTAGGTTGTTGGTGATTGTTGTTGAGTCGCTAAGTTGTGTCCGACTCTCTGCGACCCCACGGATGGTAGCCCACCGGGCTCTTCTGTTCATGGGATTTCCCAGGCAAAAATATTGGAGTGGATTGCCATTTCCTCCTCCAGGGGATCTTCCCAGCCCAGAGATCGAACCCGCATCTCCTGCATTGGCAGGCAGATTCTTTATCACTGAGCCACCAGGGAAGCCCATATACTAGGTTGTAGTCATCACTAATAGAGGCATTTTGCCTGAATTTTCTCAGTTAATCCTCACTGCATCCCTCTGAAGTTTTTTATTCTTACTATTTCCCATTTTACAAATGAGGAAACTGAGGCTTAATGGGATTAAACAAATTGCCTGAAGACACACAGCTAGTAAGTGATGCAGCAGGGATTTGAACCCAAAGCCATGCTCTTCATTGCTAGTGTGTGCCAGCTTAAAGGCTAGAGGCCACACCTATGGACTCTGTCCACTTCCTGCCCAGAGGGCCTTCGTTGAAGCTTGCCATCATGACAGCGAGCAATTACTTGAGTCACAGAGATTCTAAGCTCCTCGACAAATCAGAGATTCCTTTTTGTCCTTCTTCCAGGAAGTTTGGGGGCCTTGTTCCACCGGTGGGCCCTCCAGCTGGCCAGGACAGCAGAGGATCTGAGTGCCGGGCTCGCTCTCAGAATTGTCACGACTGTGGTAGAAGGACAGGAGTGTTTCTAAGGAGCCTGCAGCAGGCAAAGAGGAGGTCTGTGCCTGGTTACTGCCTCACGGCCAGGAAGGAAATGTAGTGTGAAGGCCAAAATACAGACGGTTGACAATGTGCCACTTTCACAGCCAAAAGCTGGCTTTCCAGGCAAAGCAGAAATTCTATATTGAACATACCCCTCTGTCACAGCCCAGGGTGATGACTTTCAAATACAAATGTAAAATAATAACATGGAGAAATTTGTCACGGATCTCGGTTAATGACTCACTGTTTCTCTCTAGATAGATCTGTTGCCACCAGCAGGCGTCACCAGCCGCAGTTTCTTTCCAGCTTCCTCTACATCTGCAGGGCCCTGTGAGTGGCCAGAGCCAGGGAGGACCTGAACCCAGCTGGTGCAAATGCCTCTGAACTGGCTGCCTGAGAACTCCCAGACCAAAGGGGCAGCTGCCACCTGTGTTGCCCACCTCCTTGCTGTCACCTGAATTAGGTGGTGAAAAGGCAGGTCGAACAGCTTCTTGACATGTCACTGTGGAGTCTCTGAAGGAGAAAAATGATGCTTTCTCTTTCAGGCTATCAGCTCAGCCCTGAACATGTTTTCTGAATTAAATTGGATCCTTTATATACAGGACAAAGCTCCTCCTGGGCCGGTCTCTAGGAGATCATAGGTTTGATTTTTCCTTTGAGTCACTTTGTTCCTGGGGACTACTCAGGCCTTTGAGCACACTCCTGGTGACCTCTGATCCTGTGTTTCCATCCTGGAATGTCTCTGGAGTTTAACCCCCTAAGACTCTCCACTCCTCTTCTGGAGCCCAGGGGCTCACACACTCTCCTTTGTGGTTCTAGAATTTGCCTTGCTCTTTCCTCCAATATGTTTCTTGGACTTCTTAGTCCTTGTAGTTACCCTCTTGCCTCTGAAATGGCCTTGAAACCTGGGTTTTCCCAGCTCTCAGCTCAGCTTCCAGCCAAACTGCAGATGACCTCCATGAGTGGAGCTCTTTCAGGGGTGTTCCCAGAGCAAACTGGCTCTGTTTCTAAAGTTTCTTTCCTTAAGAAACTTGGAACAAGGTTCAGGGGCAAGATTGGAGGAAACCATGGGACTCAATCCTCTACCTCCCCACAGTGAGACACCCTTGTCTCGCCTTTTCTCTGAAGGTTGTTTTTTTTTTTGTATGATTTCATTTATAGGAAATATCTAGAAAGGTTAATACACAGAGATAGAAGTAGATCAGTGATTGCCAGAGTCTGGGATGTTATGCAAATTTTACCTCAGTTGTAAAAAGAATAGGATAAGAAAATATATAAAAGAGAAAAGCAGAAATAAAAAATATCCCCTAGAGTTGCACCACCCAAAACCAAATTATCTTCACACTTTGTTCCAATTTATGTTCTACAGTAAATGAGACAGAAGACAAGATGGTTGGATGGCATCACCCACTCAATGGATATGAGTTTGAGCAAGCTCCAGGAGTTGGTGATGGACAGGAAAACCTGGTGTGCTGCAGCCCATGGGGTCGCAAAGAGTCGGACACGACTGAGCGACTGTACTGAACTGATGTCCTACGGTAATAATTCTTACTGCATTTATAGTTTATATTTTGTTTTCAAACTTAATGTAATTTGCAAAGTATTGTCTATGGTCCATATGTTTCATCATCTTAAATACTGGGTAAAGTTTCTTGATACTTATTTTTTAAATTGCTTCTTAATATTGCTGGACTAGTTTATACTATGCTGTGCTTAGTCACTTGGATGCGTCCGACTCTTTGTGATCCCATGGACTGTAGCCCACCAGACTCCTCTGTCCATGGGGATTCTCCAGGCAAGAATACTGGAGTGGATTGTCATGCCCTTCTCCAAGGGATCTTCCCAACCCAGGGGTTGAACCCAGGTCTCCTGCATTGGAAGCAGGTTCTTTACCATCTGAGCCACAAGGGAAGCCCAATTTATACTGGAAGGTCTTAATCTCTGCAGCCCAGGAGATTGTCCCAGGTGTGGGTCCTGGAAAACCTACCCTTGTATGTCAGTTCACCCACCCCTCCCACCCCCTGCCCCCGAGAGGGAGCATGGGTGTGGCTTCCATGCCTCCAGACTGACCTGCCTACCAGAGGGTCAATCTCAGGGAATCTAAACACAATTTTCCCATCATCCCCTACCACTAAGCACCAAACCTACTTAACGCCCCACTCTCTTCTCTATCTCTGTCTCCCTCTCTTTTTGCCACACTGTAGGGTTTATGAGATCTTAGTTCTCTGAGACTGAACCCAGACCCTTGGCAATGAGAGCACAGAATCTTAACCATGGGATGGGTTGTCACCTTAGAATCCCCTCGACACGTCACCAGTCAGACACACCTCCAGAGCTTTTTTCTCATTCATTCAGCATACATCTGTGATATCTCTGGCATCCATCTTTGTTGAACTACCTCCTACCGCAAATGGCCCTTTTGGTGTGTGTTGACACAGTGACTGGAGAGAAAAGCCTCTAGGCTGAATCAACCTGCCTTTTCTCTCTCTCTCTCTCTCATCTTTTTTTTTTTTTTTCTCTCCAAAATTTGAACTAAGAGATACAGAAATGGCAGGAAAAATTGTTTGAGGCTCTAAAGGTCATCTACAGTTTGGACTAGGGTAGGTGTCAGGGCAACCCATATCTGTGGGCAAGCTGGGATTCTGAGTGAACAGAAATGAACGGCCTTGTAGAAGCTCTGGGGAAGGAAGCTGGAGCCGAGAGACACAAAGAAGAGAGATGGTGTCGACTCAGAGAGCAAGACACGGAGAGTCTGACAGGCACCAGCTGGAAACTTTCCCTACCCCATGAAGCCCAGCAGTACTTTCAGCCTCTCTCTCAGCTCACTGTTTATCCTCCCATTCTGCTTAAGTTCATTTGAGTAGTTTTGTTGTTGTTTTTGTTGTTTCTTATAATCAAATAATCCTTAGCCAAAAGCTTAATATGAGTATCTACGTTTTACATGTTCATGATCAGACTCAGCCAAACTGGGCGACTCCCAAAGGCAGGTCCCACACCGTGCTCCTCTGAGTCTCCTTGGACAAGAAGCAGATCTGGGCATCCCCAGAGGCATCTGTCAGCAGCTTTGATATTCACCAAGTAGACTTTCATTCCTTCAAATCTCTTCACTGCCAGTCAGTCATGGAATATTGACCATGGCCCAGCATGGTCCCCTCCCAGATTCTCTTTGTCCTCACTTCAACCTTTCCTGACCCCAGAAAGGGGTCCATCCCTAGGGTGGCAGATATCAGGGAATGGGGCCAGGCATCATTTACCTTACAGACAGCTTACAAATGCCCTGAAAATTGCTTATTGTTCATTTTTCATTACACATCTACCCACCTGCTCACCCATTCATCCACTCACCCATCCACCCATCCACCTCTTCATCCATCCACATTGTATATACAGAACCACTGAATGTTCTCTGGAGCACCTGCTCAGAGAATAGCTTCAAAGGCTGAGAAGTCACACATTAGCCTTGAACCACCAGAGTCTTCTGGAGAACAGAACTCACACTTCTTGACTTTTTCCTCAGTCCCCTAACATACTAGATTTTCCAAACAAAAATTCAAAAACTCAATCTATTGGCCCCATGCATGAACACGTGTCATTACATTTCTGATCCAGGAACTGGTTTCTGTACCCACAACACTCTGAACCAACCAGAGGCATCCATCTGCAGTCAAAAGTATATAGAGCTGATCCACTGCTCATTTGCAGGATGGGCCATGTAGCTTCCTGACCTTCAGCTTCCTCCCAGGGGAACGAGTTCTTGAAGCTCATTCTATCTGATTCTATAGGGAGTCACAAGACCAACCTCTACTGCTTCTATTTGTTGCAGGAGGACAAGGGCAGAGGGAAGATGGCAGCCTTCCTGTGATAGAAAAGGTCCCAGAGTAAGAGCTCATAGCACGCATGGTGGAGAAAACACTATTGATGGTGGGGAAGGTGGGGGAGGTGGTGGCAGGGATAGTAGACACACAGACGCTGATGGAAAGTAAGCATTCAGTAATCACCTGTGTGCAGAGCTCCTGACTCAAATAGACAAGGGTAGCAGCAGACAGACCAGGGAGACCAGCTTTCGAGGTTGCTGGTCATTGCTGGCCCTGCTTGATTCCCAGGCACTACCTGATCATATCAGATACCTAGGATTCCTGAAAAGCCATGGACAATATAACACATTCAAATCCTTTAATTAAATCAGATCATCATGATTGATACTAAGAACTGCACATCTTAGGAAGGTCCATGTTCCCATATTGCTCATGGAGCTAGACCATCTCTGCAGTCGATTAGAGAAGACAGTCCTCTTAGGAAAGGCCCATCTGCAGATGGTGATGCTCAGAACCTGTTGTTGTTGTTCAGTTGCCAAGTTGTGTCTGCCTCTTTGTGACCACGGATTGCAGCACGCCAGGCCTCCTTGTCCCTCACCATCTTTCAGAGTTTGCCCAGGTTCATGTCCATTGAATCAGTGATGCCATCCAACTATCTCATCATCTGTCTCCCCCTTATCCTCTTGCCCTCAATCTTTCCCAGCATCAGAGTCTTTTCCAATGAGTTGGCTCTTCACATCAAGTGGCCAAAGTACTGACGCCTCAACTTCAGCATCAGTCCTTTCAATGAGTATTCAGGGTTGATTTCCTTTAGGATTGACTGGTTTGATCTTGCAGTTCAAAGGACTCTCAAGTCTTCTCCAATACCACAGTTTGAAAGTATCAATTCTTCAGCGCTCTGTCTTCCCTATGGTCCAAATCTCACATCTGTACATGACTACTGGAAAGACTATAACCTTGACTATATGGACCTTTGCTGGCTAAGTGTTGTCTTTGCTTTTTAATACACTGCATAGGTTTGTCATAGCTTTCCATCCAAGAAGCAATCATCTTCTAATTTCATGACAGCAGTCACCATCCGCAGTGATTTTAGAGCCCAAGAAAAGGAAATGTGTCACTTCTTCCACTCAGAACCTGGCCCAGCTCTTAATCTAGGGTCTTCTCTTCTGACAGTTCCAAATGCTCCTTTCCCTCCTATGAGGTCCCTGTCCATCCAGTAAATCCTCGCATCAAAAAACTACAACATTTAGGAACAGGCTGATGACAGAGAAAATCAGAATTTAGATGAAATTTGTTTCAGTCCAGGAACCAAATTGCTCTGGGTGGGCCGGCCTCCCTCTGTGGGCCCCTGCTCACTTCTTCCCACCCAATTCCCCCCAAGCAGCGGCTGGCCTCTTCCTGATATAGAAAATACAGCTTTTCTTTAAAGTGTTGGATTTTCCCCCTCACAGCACACCTAGTATTCAGATTCTAACCACTGTTCTCAGGGTACAGGGGCTGGTAGTGGGACATGACACACCATGCCCAGTCCATTGACCACGCTGGTCAACAGCTGTCAGATATTTGGACTGAAGGATATTTGGGGTATTTTCATAGAAACATGGGCAGCCTACTCCCAGGAAGGAAAAAGAATTCATGACCAAAAGGAAAGAATCCTTGGTATTGTTGGTAATTGTTACCATGTGAGTCCGTCCAGCATCATGCGTCCTCTCCAAGCCCACCATCCTTCATTCAGCCCCACCAGGTTTTGCTCACTGAAGTATTAGCATAAACTCTTCCTCTGCCTTTATTTTCTAGGGATGACCCATAACTGTCCCCAGGAAGGAGCCAGCCCAGGTGCCACCACATCTCACAGATACCCCAGGGCAAGCTGCAGGTCCAGGCTGTGACAAGCAATAGATCTTTCCAGACCAACAACTCTGTACCCAGGCCTGTCCTAGATGCTACAGACCACAAGTGAAGAGAATATCATCACCACCACCATCATCACCATCAGGATCATCACCATCATCATCACTACCATTACCATCCTCACTACCTACCACTAGCATCATCACCACAATCTCCTTCACCACCAACATCCTCACCATTATCATCATAACCACAATCAGCATGACCTTCATCACCTCCACAAAATTTACATAGTGATGGGCTTCCCTGGTGGCTCAGTAGTAAAGAATCCACCTGCCAGTGCAGGAGACACAGGTTCAATCCCTGACCTGGGAAGAGTAACTAAGTACCTGCAGCAGAGTAACTAAGCCCCTGCACCAAAACTGCTGAGCCTGTGCTCCCTAACCCAGGAACTGTAACTGCTGAGCCTCTGCGCTGTGGCTACTGAAGCTCACACATCCTAGAGCCTGCGCTCCACAACAACAGCGGCCATTGCAATGAGAAGCCTGTGCATCACAGCTAGAGAGTAGGCCCCGCTCTGTGCAACTAGAGGGACGCCCATGCGGCGATGAAGACCCAGCACAGCCCCAAATGCAGAAATAAAATTATTTTCCAAATAGAATTTTAAAATGTATCAAACAGGTACTTCTAAAAAATTTACATGTTGATCACCACATGCCAGGCAGGATTAAATAAATATTATCTCATGCAAGCTTATGACATCTCTGCAGGACAGACTTTCTCAATATCCCTATTTCACAGACAAGGTTGTTGAGACACGGAAACATTAAGCAACTAGCTCAGGGTCCCCAGTCTCTAAGGGGTGAGGCTGGAATTCTCTAAGCATCTGGCATTTGTGTGTGTCCTCTTCATCCCTCTGTGAAACTCCTTCTCATGAACGAGATGGACCTCCTGCCTTTGGGATGAATGGACAATTGAGACCAGCATACAAGGAACAAGGTGAGAACAAGGCAGCAGGCACCTGAAGGATGAAGTGAAAGGGAAGTCACAGAGAGAGGTCTGAAAGGTAGCCGATGGCTGGAGAAAGCCTCTCCACCTTCCAGTCACATGATAAAGCAGGTTTCCACTGGGTCAGACACTGTGGAGGGCCTGGGGACAGATTTCTCGCTAAAAGTTGGCCACACCTGGATGCCTTGTTGATCCTGAGCTTGTGCTACTGGGAAAGAATTAAATCACCCTCTCAGAGCCACAGAGCAAAACGCTACCAGTTCCTATGGCTGGCACTATATTAATAATATGAATGGTCATTAATCATCATAAATGTCTTCCCATCACCCTTTCCTGGACTGAGACACGAAATATCCTTCCCATTTTTGATCTTGTGAACTCTGGGGTGTCACAGGTACACACCAGTTGTACCACACGTGTTGCCTGCACGCAGACTTGTGTACACGATACACACTCATGCACAAAAAGCACACTCCTGCAACCTTACCTCTTGTGTCTATGAAATCTCAGCTGCTTATCCACCAACAAAGGCGAGTCTAATATTTGAAATGGCGCCTGTGACTCAAGCACATCCACAGTTAGCCTCCTCTGCTTCTGTGCAAGGGAGCCTGTTCTTTTCACTAGAGTAGAAACAGCCTTAGGCAATGCTGGATAATGCTTTAGGTAAAAGCCTTAGGTTTGTGCTGTGGGAAAGGTGGCAGCAGAAAATGTTCAGTTACCAGGACTGGAGCCCAGCCTGATACCCACTGGGAGGAGAGAGGGGGATGAGGTTTACCTCCTAGAAGAAGGAGTCTTTTTTTAATAATAGAAAAACATTATTTTTTAAGAACAAAAGGGGATTTTTTAAAATGATAAATTGAACACTTTGTTTTATATTTCTTACAGTAATACTTGGGAAAACAATGATTAGTGTTTTCTCTTTCAAAGTCCCCTGAGCACGACCTATTCTCTAACTGGCAAAGGTATATATTGGTTGGATGGAGTGGTGTGGGGGGTGGCTAGAAATGTTATAGCAGGAATGCATAGAGAAAGAGTTAATATTCAGCTCATATTATTGAAATACGATTTCACAGTAAGACAATAGGCCTGAAAGCTAGGCATTTACCAGAGAGAAAAGATGCTCTAAATCTCTTTAGGTTCTATTCAACACACTGACAATCAATCAGTCAGGCATGCAGTCAGCAGTATTTATTGAGCTCTTCTCTGTACGTTTCAGAATAGTCTTATCCTCAATTAACTTAGAGAAAAGAGACGGCCACAAGTAAACAAGATAATACTAGGCATTGATAAGTACTAAGGAGATAAAATTAGGTAATGTGACTTGTTTGTTTTGCAGGGTTGGGCAGAGGGCATTGTTCCTGACGCCCTTAGGGAAGTCAGGAAAGACTGACTGAAGAGATGACATTTAACCTGAGACAGGAGTGATAACATAGCAACCAAGCAAAATCTAGAGAACACAGTAGTCACAGCAAGTGCAAAGGCCCGAGATAGGAATGTTTTTAGGAAATGGAAGATAAATACAAAATATCATTGCTGCTGGAGGATTGTAAATGACCAGAATGGAGAAATAGAATATAGGAGAGGTCTACAGAGGCTAGATCCTATGGGGCCTTGAAAACTAGCATGAATAACTTAAGTTTTATTCTTATTACACTAGCAAGCCACATTGTTTGAAGCATGGGAGTGACACAATTTAATTTATACTTAAGAAAGACCACCCTGGTTACTATGTTAGGAGTTTGGCAGAGTCTTTCAACCTTACCACTATCAAAATTTGGGGCTAGGTAATTCTTTGTTGTGGGGGGCTGTCTGATGTCTTATAAAATTGTCAGCAGCATCCTGGCTTCCCTCCACTAGATGCCAGTAGCACCCCCCCTACTTCCAGTAGAGACAACCAAAAGTGTTCCTAAACATCACCAAATGTCCCTTAGGGAACACAGTCACCCCTAAATGAGAACTTCTGTTCTATGGGGACACAGGTAGAAGAAGGAGTCCCAATTCGGAGGCTGTAGCTGTGGTCCAAGAGGAAGAAACAGAAGCTTAGATGCTGATGGTAACCATGGGGATGATAAGAAATGTTTGGGGTCCAAGATCTATTTTGAAGTTAGAGCCAGTGGGATTTTCTAATGGATTAGATGTGGGATGTGAGAGAGAGAAGAGCCAAAGATGACTTTAAATTTTTGGTCTGGGCAGCTAAGAAGATGGCAGTTCTGTTCACCAAAATTAAAAATCCTTGGAATAAGGGAAAGAAACAGGGACAGGCAGCCAAACAGTTCTGCTGTTGATTATTCTAAGATTGAGATTCTTCTTAGACACCCGAGTGTAAATACTGAGAAGCAATTTAGACAGATAGGTAGAGATTCAGGCAAAAGATAAGTATAAGTTAGAGAGTAACCCACATATCAGTTAAGAAATTCAGACTATAGAATTTTTTCCTGTAATATATTCAGACTATGAGACTTGCTGTCCAATTCAGAAGGAGAATAATACATCAACGAAAGAAAAGCTAGAAGTTCACCTGTCCCAGTCCTGAGGGGTTAGGAGGAGAAGGGGGAAAATGCAGAGAGGCAGGAGGTGAGATAAGAGGCTCCTCTATGT
Organism: Antilocapra americana; assembly: GCA_007570785.1. Classification (NCBI taxonomy): domain Eukaryota; kingdom Metazoa; phylum Chordata; class Mammalia; order Artiodactyla; family Antilocapridae; genus Antilocapra; species Antilocapra americana. The sequence continues at coordinate 77,020 of ML663029.1, forward strand.
TGAACTGGGCTTCTCTGGTGGCTCAGACGGTAAAGAATTTGCCTGCAATGCAGGAGACACAGGCTTGATCCCTAGGTTGGGAAGATCCCCTGAAGGAGGAAAAGGCTACCCACTCCAGTATTCTTGCCTGAGAATTCCATGGACAGAAGAGCTTGGCGGACTACAGTCCATGAGGTCACAAAAGAGTCGGACGTAAATGAATTACTAACGCACACACAATGTGTTGAATAACTGGAGGGGAAAACCAGAAGGAAGAGTCTTTTGTCCTATGTCTTGGTTGGGACTCCGGGTTAATTTTACTTTAAATCTTGTACCAACATGGCAACAACCACACCAAAGTAAACTTAATTGTGAAGCATACTAGAGCTAAGGGAAGACCAAGCTTGAGTTACATTTCTGAGCCATTTTCAATTTCCTTAGGGGAACAGGGGAATGTGTCTGGGACCCAGACATTCCCACAGGCCCTCCACGGAGGAGAGGAAGCAGTGTGTGGCCACTGTGTTGGGAGCCAGGGGGTCTCCCTGGGTCACCATGGCAGGTGGAATAAGGACCCATGGGAGAGACCTCTCAGGTCAGAGTTAGAAAGGATGCAGCCTACCCTGAGTCAGCTGAGTGGGGATACTGAGGATTGAGAGGTAAAGTCACAAGTTGGCAAGATGCTGACCTCAGCCATCAAAGACAGCAAGGTAAGCAGTGACCAGACCAAGGGCCACTGGCTCAGAAATCAGAGGATCACCAATGCCTGAGGGGTCTGAGAGCACGGTATTCCTCCTCCCACATCCCAGTGCCGTATGGGATCAGAGACAGGAGACAAGAGCTGGAATCAGTTTGAAATTTTTCGATAGGACCAAAATTCAGTTTTATTTCTTCTTTCACCACCCATGTGTGGGAGCTCATGTGGAGTATCAATCAGTATTAGGAAAACAAAGAAAGAATAATTGCTTTCATCAGCGTGGTTAGCATGGGTGAACTTGCTACTACAGGACGTACTGGTCAACTAGCCAGTCCAGGGCTGGTCAGCAAACCATTGCTGAGTGACGGCTATGCACTGACTCTTTCATGCCTACATATCTAACTTGCAATAAATTAGAAATCCAAGGACCTGGTTCTTCCTTTTGCTCTGACACGTGTTCTAGAACCTGGGTGGTTTTCTTTCCATCTCTGGATCTTCCTTTCTGGGCATTGAAGGGATTAAAGGTGAACCTTCTGTTAGTCTTCCAGTCCCACCAGCCTGGACTTTGAAGAATGAGCGTGGAACAAGAGTAGGCTTCCCACTGCCCTCCTTAACCATAGACAGTGGGAATGACCACACAACCAGTCACCCCTCTCCTGGTCCTTAACTCTTTGACCTTCAGGAAACCTTGGGTCTCCTTCTCTCCTGGATGTCATTCTTAGCCCTGCAGAGTTGGCCCCAAGGGCTGAGAGTGGTAAGACTTAAGAACATTCCCCTTGGCAGCCAGGAAAACCCATCAGAAAGAAAAGACCCTGTTTTCCTTCTTGGATTCCCTTAGCACTTCCTTGAAGCCGAAGGGAATGACATCACAACAAAACAAAGTTGCCAAGACATACTCTAGAAAAATGTCCTCACATGGTTACATTTTCTGCAAATTACAGCGTTTGGAGTATAAATCAGAGTAATTGTTTAAATCAGAGTGACTGTTGAAACAGATTTCCAGTGATCAAATCAAAAACGCAATCATTCTTGCGGTTCCTCCGGTGCTTGGAGCCCCACATACTTCTGAAACTGTCGGTTGTCAGTTACAAGGAGTGTTTACATTAACATGCTGCCCTAACAGAGAAAATATATATTTTAAGAAGAAAATGTGAATCCAGGGTTACAAGAATGTTTCTGAAACAGCTAAGTCATCTTGTTTCAAGTAAAACCAGATGTTTGCATCAAGAGAAAGCCAATCATTTCTTTTAATTATGCTCAATGGTCAGGCCACCAAGAATACCCACATGTGTACACACGAGCCGGTGGAAATCAAAGGCTCTGTGACAGAGAAAGCAATCAACAACTCCCAGACCACCAAATGGTATCACCAGCACCGGCTCTGGGCACTCTCTGAGTTCCTTCCCTGAGAAAACCAGGGTCCCAAGCAAGGTAAGGCTCAGGTGTAGATTCTCTGGTAGAGACTGAGGTTCTATACACACACACACACACACACACACACACACACACTAAAAAACAAACAAACAAAAAAAACCCTCAACAGTTACTGTCCTCTTAAGTACCCTCCCCAGGACACCTCACGATCACCAAAGACTCAGAAACGTGAATAAAGACAGAGCTCGTTCTCCTTGTGGTCTTTGTCCTGAAGGAGATGCAGTGGATTTGCGTGCCAGCCTCCCTGCCCAGGTGGTAGAGGAGCCTGAGTGAGCAGAAGGCACGTTTGTCAGTTTGGTCTCCACTCTGATGCACCGTCAGGTGTGACAGACGTGGTGAAAGATTCTCCAAAGGCCAGGCAATGACATCCCTGACCAGTGGGCAGAAGGGAAGACTTTGGAGTTATCACCCCCCCTCTGAGATCCAGGCTCAGTCTGAGAAAAGAGCCGCTTTCCCAGTCAGGGGCTTCCCCTGTGGCTCAGCAAGGAATCCACCTGCAATACACCAGCCACAGGAGACACGAGTTCAGTCCCTGGGCTGGGAAAATCCCCTGGAGGAGGAAATGGCAACCCACTCCAGTATCCTTGCCTGGAGAATCCCATGGACAGAGGAACCTGGTGGGCTACAGTCCATGGGGTCACAAAGAGTCAGACATGACTGAAGTGACTTAGCAGCAGCAGCTCCTGAGCAGACATAACTGCGTGCTGGGGGTCTTCACTGGGGGACTCACAGAGATTCGTTCTGCTAATAGAAAGACTGTTATTCTTTAATCGTTGTATCTGACTCTTTTGTGATCCCATGGACTGTAACCTGCCAGGCTCCTCTGTCCATGGGATTTCCTAGGCAAGGGTACTGGAGTGGGTTGCCTTTTCCTTCCACGGGGGATTCCCCAGACAGAAAAAAAATCCCCACATCTCCTGCTTGGGGGGCATTTTTTTTTTTTTTTTTTTACCACTGAGCCACCTGGGAAGCCCAAGATCCTAGAGTTAAAGTGTTCCCCACAACCAAAAAGAATAGCCATGCCCTTAAGATTTCCTTCCAAGCACGTCTACAGTACCTAAGCTTTTTCCCGAGAAGACGGTAAGTCCTGAATATTTGTTCCAAGCAGTACTTACGAATCTGCGTACTGCTTCTAATAGCACTGCAAAAGCTTAATGCTCACTTTGCATCAGTTCCCCAAACTTCATTATTTAGGTACCAGCCTCACAATTTTCACTATCGTTAGTCTTCTTTGAATTAATACTCTTACCTTTCTTTTTTGTTTTCAATTAAATGGATTCTTTAATCTTTTCTAAAATATTCAAGAAATCACAGATGTGTTAGTTGTATATCTTTTTAATATGTGTTAAATGTATGCCATTGAGATGGAAATATTCATCCATATTTAGGCTAAAATCTCACAAGTACCATCAGTACTTGTCAATAACTTTAGACAATTATTCTGTAGAATCCTAGTGTTCTTTTTTTGTTTTTCTGAGCCCTTCATCAGATTCCTTTAGATGACATGGCAATAAAGGAACACAAGGCTGCATCACTCCTTCTGCCTGCCTCTGTGAGCTCTGGAACCACCTCTCGGCAAGTTGGCTAGTGATAGGAAGAGTTCAAGACCTGTTTTTTCTCATCCTGTTAGAAATAACCACCATTTCCCACCAAGAGAATTAAGGGAGGGATATTTTCTCCATGATTCATTTATGAGAGGATGTGAACAAGAATGCAAACATGCACTAAATGTTTTCCCAAAGTCTTCACTCTGCCCCAAGTTCCACGGACATTTCAGTGCTTTTTTTCAAAATAGATCCAGCATGGGAAGTTGTAAAGGAAAGCTAATCCTGTATTATTATTAAACTAAGAACTCTGCTTTGAACTCAGCCCAGAAGTCAGACCATGTCTGTGCACCAGGCACTTGATAATCACTTCTTGGCTGCGGTTGACTGGTAATGTCCTCAAAACCAAGCCATCCTGGGGATTCCTGAAGTCAGAAGGGAAGTGAATTGTTTGAAAATAAAACACTCCTACTTCAGGCCCTTCAGATTGCCCATAAGACAGCGGTCTAATAATCCAAATAACTGTTTTGAAATGTACTTCAACTCCATTTTGTCAAATATTTGCTCGCGTCTTTCAGCCTCATGGACATAAGTCCCCTGATTTGGCTGCAGGCCGCCCTGTCCTGTTATGTAACAGCAGGGTTTACACTGTGACTTAAGAGCTCAGAAGCTTCATCCAAAGGGCCACTGCTGTGAGTCCTTCCATTCATTCCTGCAACTTTTTAACAAACAATTATTAAGTACCTGTTGAATGCAATGATCCAAGATAGTCACTACAGGGGGTCTGACGATGCCTTACTCATGCCAGCAGTTGACATTTCTCAATCCAGAGACAATGCCACGAACATTTGGTCCTCTTTTAGTTTACTAGGCATAGATCTCAGAACAATGCAGCATGCTGTTTAAGTAAGAAATTTTTCAGAAAATCACTTTTCTTGCAAGAGGGTGAGTCAAAGACTAAAGGATTTAGTTAATGCCTTAACTGGAGATGATTATAGGTGCTGATACCATTCAGAAAAGAAGAGGTTGAGAAAAGTGACAAGACAAATAAAGTTCATATTCTAAATGTTTGATCCCACTCACAGCAGCTGCAAAAAATACAATTTAGGCCCAGCAGGTGTATCCAGATGCCTGGCATACAGCTAAGTACCCCAAAGCATATGTACCCCATCACACCTTTGGCTACAAGGCAGTTCTCCTGGGAAGGAAGCCTCAGCCCTTGGTCCTGGCATTTGATGTTTGGTAAAAATACCTGAAGGGAAGGAGGCCAGCTGCGGGCAAAGATCAAGAGGATACAGAACCATCTTGGGACATAGGGGCCTCAGGTCTGCCACCCCAGAAATGCTGACTTTCAACCTGGCTATCCCAGACAGTGACCCACAATGAATTCCAGCAGTGAGGAAAGTCAGCAATTGACCAGGCTGATGAAGACTGCTATCCTAGTCCCATAGCCTGAAGTCTCCCATAGCTGAACCTCACATACTGTGGAAGTTCATTCAATATTCATGAACAAGCAGATCTTTGAGTGAAAAGTCTGTACTGTATGCTATCACATGAGAGTTTTTCAGAAGGCAGGGCCTTTGAGCAGCTGGCGTCTTTTTGGAGAACTCCCAGTACTTCAGTGAGGGTGCTGTACCCTCCACTTGGGAGTGAGGCTCACTTGGAATATGGAAAGCCCCATGCCCTTCAGCAATCCCAGATTGGAAGTCAGGGCTGCAGCAAGTTGCAGAATTCACCGCCAGAGGGCAGCAGTGCACACAGGCACAATGGAACCTCCCCATTTGCGAGAGGAGAAAACTGAGGTAGGAAGGAAGCTGAGCAATGGACCCACAGCTCACAAGAACTGAGATCCAGTCCAACTCTCTGACTCAAACCCCACCCTCCCGACTCCTAGCCAGTGTTCCTCCACTGACCCCCAAGGTCTCCAGAAAGGAACATTTTGGATGCTTTATATGCATCTTTATTTAGAGTTGATAAAGCTGCCTGGTCAAACCTGCAACATCTCCCCCCAGGGGTCACTGGATTCCCCCAAGTGATTCCTGGAATGTTCTATTTTTCCTTGACCCACAGTAAGAAATACATTGCACTTTGCAACCCACACTTAGTATGTTGTTATTGTTTAGTCACTCAGTCACATCCAACTCCTTTGTGATCCCACAGACTGTAGCCCACTAGGCTCCTCTGTCCATGGGATTTCCCAGGCAAGAATACTGGAGTGGTTTCCATTTCCTTCTCCAGAGGATCTTCCCAATCCAGGGATCAAACTTGCATCTCCTGCGTTGGCAGGCAGATTCTTTACCACTGAGCCACTAGGGAAGCCCTCATTTAGGGAAGCCTATAAACCATACACAAAGCTGAAACACATTTTCACAAAGTAATATCCTTATTCCTGAGATACACTTGAATATTTTCAACTGTGCTGGAGTCTATGTCTCTTTTTTTTTTTAATGCGAGATGGATCTCCATCCACTACATTGACTTCACCACCCACTAATTAGTTGTCAAGCCTGGTTTGAAAGGTGGCCTGGAGAATGACCTCCAAAGAATGGAGGATTAAGTCTACTGTATTGACTCCCCTGTACATTCCAGGTCCTACAGGCTTAGGAGGGGCTGAAGATGCTGGGCTTTTCCAGTAGAGGAGGAAGATGATGGACTGGGGAAGTATCAAGGCGACTCTGATTCACCATCCAGCCTACTTGGTCTGTATCATGCCTTCACCCATCCTCTCAGCAAACACTGAGTCCCCCCAAGAGTTCAGCCCTGGGCTTTGCCTGCCCTGCCAGGATTTCTGGCTTCAGACATCCCTGTGATCAGCTTCCCCTGCAGTCTGTGGCTCCTGGAAGTGTATGGGGTCCCCATTCTGTAGCTCTGAGTGAAGAAAAAGGTAAGGATGAAGGAGAATAATCTGAGGCCAGAGGGCATAAGATACTCAGAGCCAATGGGCTTTACCAGGTGGACACTGCAAGGGGACCTTTTCCGCTGGAGACCAGAATCACCCCTGTATCCCTCAACTCTGGCAGCAGCCCCCTCCCCCTGGGGCACAGCCAATAGATCTGCCCAGAAAGTCCTTCCTGACACTCTGCCAAATATTTCAGTTGCTTGACTTCATCCCCTTGCTCCTAGCATGTGATTTTATGAAGAATTCAAAGGACTAGCCATCCCTCACTGATCAATGCCCCAATGATCTGAAAGTCCTGCTTGAAACCAAGGATAGTGTCTCAAATCTGGTTCTCTGATGTCTGGGGAGATTCCAGGTGAGGCCTCACAGCTGGATGTAAGGCTGTCACTTCAGTCCTGCTCTTCAGTTTTGATGGGCAAAAGTAAATAACAGTGAAAAAAATCCTTCAAACGCTCAGGCCAGGGCTGTGTCCCAAGATGCTGGCTGATTTCCCATCATATCACAGATCCAAAACTGAGGCCCCCAAAGACAAAAATGACTGAAAGATGGCACCTGTTCATTACAAGTGGCATCAATGGTCATTGGGTGTCCACCAGGCACAAAGCAGTGAACTGAGTTTCAAAAGAAGGAAGAGGATGAGTTCAGTCCAGTTCTGACTTTGTGCTTTTCCACAGGTTCGTGGAGGAGTGAAGCCAGCACTGACTTGGGTACCACCCCTTGGGACCACCTGCCGTGACTTGGGACCACCAGCCACGCATGCTCCCACCCTGCTCTCTGCAGAATACCACTCTTCTCTTCCCACATAGGACTGCATTTCTGGGCTCACCTGTCTGCTTGTCACAGAACGTTGGTACCTTGTGAGTAGGTCAGAGGGAGGCTATGCTGGGGCCAGGAGGCAAGGGAGGTGGATGGCCTCCAGAAGGTGAAAATTCATCCACCTCTATAGGCTCCAGAATAGAACCAGCCCTGCTGGTGCCTGAATTCTAGCCTGGCGTCACACTTCTACAGACCCGTAAGGTAATCAGTGTGAGCTATGTCAAGCCACCCTGTGGCTTGTGATTTGTGACAGCCGCAAAAGGAAGCTAATGCAGATTTTGGTTATTTTCTTTGGGGCCAGGATCCTGTGGGTATCTCTCTGTGTTTCAGAACAAGAGGAGACATGGTCAGGTGACACAAGGGGTCCTCTTGAACACCACATCCACAAGGGGGGATTATGGAGTTTTGTCTTAGTGGGAGAGGGGTTAGAAGCTGGTTCCTTGAAGGGAAGAGGCCGCCATTAGGGAGTTATATTCTGAGGCTGAAGGATGGAAATGATTCTACGTCACCCACATGAAGACCCACTCTCACTGGCTTTCTTTCTAGGAGAAGCCAGACAGAAAAAAAAAAATACACTCATAAACAAATAAACAAGGACACATTTGTACCTTGCAGAGAACCCAATGGACACTCAGTGGACTGGAGCTGGGCAACCATTAGATCAGGTGCTGGGGTATCATCTGACCATCTGACGTTTGACCTAAATGACAAGAAGGATGCGGGTAGATCAGGGTTCACCCTTTATGTGCAAAGCACTTTTTGTGTGCTGTTTTATTTCATTCTCCCAGCTGACCTACAGAATCTGTATCGTCTCTGTTTTACAGATGAGAAAACTGAGGTTCACAGAGACTAAGTTTCTTGTCTAAAATAACACAGCTGACCACAAAAGAATGAGGACCAGACAGACGTGCAGGCTGTCTGGCTCTAAATCTTTTCTATTCTGCTCATAAGGGCTCCAGTTGCATCCTTCTTGGAACTGACCCAAATGTTCCAGACAGAAATTTCTTTCCCACTAGGTGTTGACATTTCGATCTTTCCTCCTTGGTCCCCTGGCAAGGGCACTGCACGAGGAGGTTTCCACCCTCACGGCCGTTGCTCACGGGAGAAGATGAAGCTGGCCAGCTGCCCCCACCCCTCCAGCCCCCGGCCTGGCCTCGCTTCAGCATGGTCCTGACCTCCTTCCTGCCCACAGTCCCCTGGGGCTCTGCCCTGGAGACCCAACACCCTCTCTCTTGGCGACCCTGCACTGTGGGCCAGTGGGTGGCAGAGAGAGCGAGGCCAGATGGGCTGACGGAGCCCAGAGTGACTGGCTGGTGGTATTCGAGCCTATTTTTATTCACAAAAAAAAAAAAAAAATCTGTTCTGTATTTTATTCAGCTCTGGGGCAAGGAGAGGTCAACTCTCTTCACCTCTGCTGTAAGATGAGAATAGTGCAGGAAATGAAATGACAGGGAAGCCAGCCCAGGGAGAGGGAGAAAGGGCAAATTACAGGGAAATTAAAAACCTGTGTTCAGATCAGAGTGGAGGGTGTCAAAGCTCCTCTTGCAGGGGGCCCTTCTCCCCAAGACCGAGGGGCGTGGAGATGTGAGCCCTGTAGCCACCCTTGATAACCGCCACATGAGGCCCGGTGACTTAGCATGGTGGCCTGGCACATACGTGGCCTCCTGACGGAGGGCCTGGCTTTGGCCTCTGAACCATCGTCCGGGCCTTCCAGCTCCAGTGGGGTCACTGGAAGGAACTTCCCCAAGGAGCAGAGCCCGAGAGCCTGATGTGTTGGCATGTCACCCGTCTTCGCCTTTATCACGGTTAATATTGTGCAAGGCACAGGGTTCCTATGCATCTGAGTCAAAAGGCATGAAATTATTCAGAAACCCAGATAAAGTAGCCTCTGCTCCTTCGCTCTGCAGAGGCATAACTTCAGCTCCATTAAGGCCTACATCCAAAGCCGCATCCTTCCCTCCCACGGGGAATGGAGCAGACACTGTGCTTTTGGTCTTAACAGCCAAGAGTCGGAAAATGCCAGGCAAGCAGCCGGTGCCCACCTTTCTCTTGACCTGGTGGACACAGAGACATGGCTGCAGGTTCATCCTGAAAATCGTCATGAAACACCTGTCACGTGCTGGGCAAGCTTTGGCCCCCAGAGGTCCAACAATACAGGGGTTAGAATAGACACGCTCGACTCACCCCACAGAAGGCAAGTGAGTGAAGGGTGAACAAAAGTTTCCACCGACTGTGGGAGCACAGAAGAGAGGGACTCATGTAGCCAATGGACCACGGGGTAAGCCCACTGGGCAAGGAGGCATGTGGGTGAGGCCTTAAAAGACAAGAGGGGGTTTATTTTATTGTGGTTTTGTTTGTTTGTTGCTAAAACAATTGCAGAGGCAGAGCCTAGAGGAAGCGTGGACTAGCCAGGCTGTGGATAGGAACACTGACCAAATCCTAGGGCATGTTTGGGGAGCAGTGGGGAGCACCGTGAGCTAGTCTCCCTGGGTGGCCATCATACATCACCCCAGACTAGGGGCTTCCACTGCAGAAATTCCTCTGTCTAGGCTCCGGAGGTGGGAAGTCGGAAATCAAGGTGTTGGCAAGGTTGCTCTCTTCTGAGGCCTCTCCCCCTGGCTTCTGTGTGGTTGCCTTCTTTCTGTGTCCTGACTGATTCATCTCACTGTCTGCTGTCTCTCTGTGTGTCCTGTGCTGTGAAGTCACTTCAGTTGTGCCCAACTCCATGCGATCCTACAGACAGTAGTCCACCAGCCTCCTCTGTCCATGGGATTCTCCAGTCAAGAATACTGAAGTAGGTTGCCATGCCCTCCTCCAGGGGATCTTCCCAACCCAGGGATTGAACCTGCGTCTCTTGCATCTCCTGCACTGGCAGGCAGGTTCTTTACCACCAGTGCCACCTGGGAAGCCATCGTGTGTCCTAATGTCCTCTTCTTATAAAGACATCAGTTTCAGACTGGATTTGGAGTCCATCCAAACAGCGTCATTTTAATATAATTTCCTCTTAAAAGATAATTTAAATACTCAAATACAGTCAGATTCTGAGGGGCTGGGGTTAGGACCTCAGCACATGAATTTTCAGTTCAGTTCAGTTGCTTGGTCGTGTCTGACTCTTTATGACCCCATGAACTGCAGCACACCAGGTTTCCCTGTCCATCACCAACTCCCAGAGCCTTATTCAAACTCATGTTCACTGAGTCAGTGATACCATCCAACCATCTCAACCTCTGTCACCCCCCTCTCCTCCTGCATCCAATCCTTTTCCAGCATCAGGGTCCCTTCCAATGAGTCAGTTCTTCCCATCAAGTGGCCAAAGTATTGGAGCTTCAGCATCAGTCCTTCCAATGAATATTTAGGACTGATTTCCTTTAGGATGGACTGTTTGGATCTCCTTGCTGTCCAAGGGACTCTTGAGAGTCTTCACCAACACCATAGTTCAAAAGCTCAGTTCTTCAGTGTTCAGTTTTCTTTATGGTGCAACTCTCACATTCATACCCGACTACTGGAAAAGCCATAGCTTTGACTAGAAGGACCTTTGTCGGCATTTTAGGGAGACATAATTCTGCCCATGACAGATGTGAAGTCAAGAAGGTGGAGCAACTTGGTGATACGACCTTAGGCTGAGGTCAGATTTCATCATCTCTTGAGTGTAAAACTAATTCATCTGGCTTTTATGCTATTGGTTAATGTTACCAAAACAAACCCTGTCAACTTCTGAATGCTAATGGATGTTAAGCAAACAAAAGACAGATAATAGTGTTCCATGGTCAAGGTTGGGAAACCAGTTTCTTCCCCGAAGGTCTTCTCAGGGCCCTTGAGTATGTTTCTTTTTTTTTTAATTTTTTTATTTATTATTTTTTTTAATTGTTTTTGCCATACATTGTCATGATATCACCATGGGTTTACATATGCTTCCCCTCCGGAACCCCCCTCCCTCTTCCCTCCCCCCCCCCCCGGGAAATCTCGCTGCACCAGCCCCGAGCATCAGTCCTGGGCTGGCGATTGACTAGACATATGAAAATTAACATGCTTCAATGCCCTTCTCCCATATCATCCCACCCTTACACTCATCCACAAAGTCCACGAGTCTATTCTATACATCTGAGTTCCTTTTGCTGTCTCGCATGCTGGGTTCTCGTTACCGTCTTTCTAAATTCCATATATATGCGTTAATATACTATATTGTTGTTTTTGCTTCTGGCTTACTTCACTCTGGATAATGGGCTCCAGTTTCGTCCATCTGAGTAGAATTGCTTCAAATGAATTTTTTTTAATGCTGAGTAATATTCCATTGTGTATATGTACCACAGCTTTCTTATCCATTCGTCACTTGATGGGCATCTAGGTTGCTTCCATGTCCTGGCTATTGTAAACAATGCAGCGATGAACATTGGGGTACATGTGGCTCTTTCAATTCTGGTTTCCTCGGTGTATATGCCCAGTAGTGGGATTGCTGGGTCATATGGCAGGTCTATTTGCAGCTTTTTAAGGAACCTCCACACTGTTTTCCATAGTGGTTGTACTAGTTTGCATTCCCACCAACAGTGTAAGAGGGTTCCCTTTTCTCCACATCCTCTCCAGCATTTATTGCTTGTAGACTTTTGGATGGCAGCCATTCTGACTGGTGTAAAGTGGTACCTCATTGTAGTTTTGATTTGCATTTCTCTGATAATGAGTGATGTTGAACATCTTTTCATGTGTGTGTTAGCCATTTTTATATCTTCTTTGGAGAAATGTCTGTTAAGTTCTTTGGCCCACTTTTTAATTGGGTTGTTTATTTTTCTAGAATGGAGCTGCAGGAGTTGTTTGTATATTTTTGAGATTAATTGTTTGTCTGTTGTTTCATTGGCTATTATTTTCTCCCATTCTGAAGGCTGTCTTTTCACCTTGCTTATAGTTTCCTTTGTTGTGCAAAAGCTTTTAATTTTAATTAGGTCCCATTTGTTTATTCGTGTTTTTATTTCCAATATTCTGGGAGGTGGGTCATGGAGTATCCCGCTTTGGGTTATGGCAGAGAGTGTTTTGCCTATGTTATCCTCTAGGAGTTTTATAGTTTCTGGTCTTATGCTTAGATCTTTGATCCATTTTGAGTTTATCTTTGTGTATGGTGTTAGAAAGTGATCTAGTTTCATTCTTTTACAAGTGGCTGTCCAGTTTTCCCAGCACCACTTGTTAAAGAGGTTGTCTTTTCTCCATTGTATATTCTTGCCTCCTTTGTCAAAGATAAGGTGTCCGTAGATGCGTGGATTTATCTCTGGGCTTTCTATTCTGTTCCATTGATCTATGTTTCTGTCTTTGTGCCAGTACCATACTGTCTTAATGACTGTGGATTTGTAGTATAGCCTAAAGTCCGGGAGGCTGATTCCGCCCGTTCCATTCTTCTTTCTCAAGATTGCTTTGGCTATACGAGGCTTTTTGTATTTCCATACAAATTGAGAAATTATTTGTTCTAATTCTTTGAAAAAGACCTCTGGTAGCTTGATAGGAATTGCATTGAATCTATAGATTGCTTTGGGTAGTATACTCATTTTCACTATGTTGATTCTTCCAATCCACGAACACGGCACATTTCTCCATCTGTTTGTGTCCTCCTTGATTTCTTTCATCAGTGTTTTATAGTTTTCTATATACAAGTCTTTTGATTCTTTAGGTAGAAATACTCCTAAGTATTTTATTCTTTTTGTTTCGATGGTGAATGGAATTGTTTCCTTAATTTCTCTTTCTGATTTCTCACTGTTAGTGTATAGGAATGCCAGGGATTTCTGTGTGTTGATTTTATATCCTGAAACTTTGCTATATTCACTGATTAGCTCTAGTAATTTTCTCGTAGAGTCTTTAGGGTTTTCAATATAGAGGATCATGTCATCTGCAAACAGAGAGAGTTTTACTTCTTCTTTTCCAATCTGGATTTCTTTGATTTCTTTATCTGCTCTGATTGCTGTGGCCAAGACTTCCAAAACTATGTTGAAAAGTAGTGGTGAGAGTGGGCACCCTTGTCTTGTTCCTGATTTCAGGGGGAATGCTTCCAGCTTTTCACCATTGAGGATAATGTTTGCTGTGGGTTTGTCATATATAGCTTTTATTATGTTGAGGTATGTTCCTTCTATTCCTACTTTTTGGAGGGTTTTTATCATAAATGGATGTTGAATTTTGTCAAAGGCTTTCTCTGCATCTATTGAGATAATCATGTGATTTTTATTTTTCAATTTGTTAATGTGGTGTATTACATTGATTGATTTACGAATATTGAAGAAACCTTGCATCCCTGGGATAAAGCCTACTTGATCATGATGTATGATCTTTTTGATGTGTTGTTGGATTCTATTTGCTAGAATTTTGTTGAGGATTTTTGCATCTAAGTTCATCAGTGATATTGGCCTGTAGTTTTCTTTTTTTGTGGCATCTTTGTCGGGTTTTGGAATTAGGGTGATGGTGGCCTCATAGAATGAGTTTGGAAGTTTACCTTCCTCTGCAATTTTCTGGAAGAGTTTGAGTAGAATAGGTGTTAGCTCTTCTCTAAATTTTTGGTAGAATTCAGCTGTGAAGCCATCTGGTCCTGGGCTTTTGTTTTTTGGAAGATTACTGATTACGGTTTCAATTTCCGTGCTTGTGATGGGTCTATTAATATTATCTATCTCTTCCTGGTTTAGTCTTGGAAAGTTGTACTTTTCTAGGAATTTGTCCATTTCATCCAGGTTGTCCAGTTTATTTGCATATAGTTGCTGATAATAGTCTCTTATGATCCTTTGTATTTCTGTGTTTTCTGTTGTGATCTCTCCATTTTCGTTTCTAATTCTGTTGATTTGGTTCTTCTCCCTTTGTTTCTTGATGAGTCTGGCTAATGGTTTGTCAATTTTATTTATCTTCTCAAAGAACCAGCTTTTGGCTTGGTTGATTTTTGCTATGGTCACTTTTGTTTCCTTTGCATTTATTTCTGCCCTGATCTTTAAGATTTCTTTCCTTCTACTAGACCTGGGCTTCTGCATCTCTTCCTTTTCTAGTTGCTTTAGGTGTAAAGTCAGGTCATTTATTTGATTTTTTTCTTGTTTCCTGAGGTGAGCTTGTATTGCTATGAACTTTCCCCTTAGCATTGCTTTCACAGTGTCCCATAGGTTTTGGGCTGTTGTGTTTTCATTTTCATTCATTTCCATGCATAACTGAATTTCAGTTTTGATTTCTTCTGTGATTTGTTGGTTATTCAGCAGTGTGTTGTTGAGCCTCCATATGTTGGAAGTTTTGAAAGGTTTTCTCCTATAATTGATATCTAATCTCACTGCATTGTGGTCAGAAAAGATGCTTGGGATGATTTCAATATTTTTGAATTTATCAAGGTTAGATTTATGGCCCAGGATGTGATCTATCCTGGAGAAGGTCCCGTGTGCACTTGAGAAAAAGGTGAAATTCCTTGTTTTGGGGTGGAATGACCTATAGATATCAATTAGGTCTAGTTGATCTATTGTATCATTTAAAGTTTGAATTTCCTTGTTACTTTTCTGTCTAGTTGATCTATCCATTGGTGTGAGTGGTGTTTTAAAGTCTCCCACTATTATTGTGTTGTTGATTTCCCCTTTCATACTTGTTAGCATTTGCCTTACATATTGTGGAGCTCCTATGTTAGGTGCATAAATATTTATAATTGTTATTTCTTCTTCCTGGATTGATCCTTTGATCATTATGTAATGTCCATCTTTATCTCTTTTCACTGCCTTTATTTTAAAGTCTACTTTATCTGATATGAGTATTGCCACTCCTGCTTTCTTTTGGTCTTTATTCGCATGGAATATCTTTTTCCAGCCTTTAACTTTCAGTCTATATGTGTCCCTAGGTGTGAGGTGGGTCTCTTGTAGACAACATATATAGGGATCTTGTTTCTGTATCCAGTCGGCCAATCTTTGTCTTTTGGTTGGGGCATTCAGCCCGTTTACATTTAAGGTAATTATTGATAAGTATGGTCCCGTTGCCATTTATTTTATTGTTTTGGGTTCCAGATTATCTATCCCATCCGTGTTTCCTATCTAGGCAAGTTCCTTTAGCATTCGTTGGAGGGCTGGTTTGGTGTTACTGAATTCTCTCAGTTTCTGCTTGTCTGAGAAAATTTTGAATTCTCCTTCAAATTTGAATGAGATCCTTGCTGGGTACAGTAATCGGGGTTGTAGATTGTTTTCTTCCATCACTTTAAGAATGCTCTGCCATTCCCTTCTGGCCTGAAGCGTTTCTGTTGAGAGATCAGCTGTTATCCTTATGGGATTCCCCTTGTGAGTTATTTTTTGCTTCTCCCTTGCTGCTTTTAATATTTGGTCTTTGTATTTGATATTTGTTAATTTGATTAATATGTGTCTTGGGGTGTTCCATTTGGGGTTCATTCTATTTGGGACTCTCTGTGTTTCTTGGACCTGAGTGGCTATTTGCTTCCCCAATTTAGGGAAATTTTCAACAATTATCTCTTCAAAGATTTTCTGATGGTCTTTCTTATTGTCTTCTTCTTCTGGGACTCCTATGATTCGAATATTGGTGCGTTTAATATTGTCCCAGAGGTCTCTAAGATTGTCCTCATTTCTTTTAATTCTTTTTTCATTTTTCCTTTCTGTTTCATTTATTTCTGCCATTCTGTCTTCTACCTCACTTATCCTGTCTTCTATCTCTGTTATTCTACTGTTGGTTCCCTCCAGGGTGTTTTTGATCTCATTTATTGCATTATTTATTGTATTTTGACTCTTTTTCATTTCTTCTAAGTCCTTGTTAAAGCTTACCTGCATCTTCTCAATCCTTGCCTGCAGGTTATTGAACTGCAGCTCTAACTTATTTTCCAGGTTTTGGATCATATTCACTATCTTTATTCGGAATTCTTTGTCAGGTAGACATCCTATCTCTTCGTCTTTTGTTTGGTCTAGGGGGTATTTATCCTGTTCTTTTACTTGCTGGGTATTTCTCTGCTTTTTCATCTTGTTTATCTTGCTGTGTTGCCCCTTTATTGTGGGGGTTCCTCACTATGGGAGGGGTTAGATGTGTGGTTTGTAGAAGTTTCCTGGGTGGGAAAGCTTGTGTGGTGTTGTGGTGGGTGGATCTGGGTTTCCTCACTGTAACTAACAATGGAGTGTCCAGTAAAGAGATTTGAGGTGTTGGTGGACTTGGTTTGACCTTGGGCAACCTGTGTATTGAAGCTCCTGGCAGTGTTCCTACGTTGCTGGTGAATTTGCTTGGTATATCTTACTCTGGAGCTTGTTGGCCCTTGGGGGTTGATTAATTTCAGTTTTGGTATGGAGGAGGTTGATGAGTTCCTATCGATTAATTAACCCTTGGATCCAGGAGTTTTCTGGAATTCTCAGGGTCTGGGTTTAGTCTCCTGTCTTCCAGTAGCCTCAGGGCTCTTTTATCTCTGCACTGATGGTGGCAGAACCTCTAGTTTAGTGATGAGAAGTTTCTTCACAGTGAGGGACACCCTGTCAGGTACACAAAGTTACATGGCATGGACCAGAAGGAGAAGAGAGGAATCCGATGGTGAGGGAGTGAAGTGGCCAGTGATTGCTCCTCTGTGTGCCCTCCACAGCCTGGATCCCTTGGAGATGTTCACAGAGTTATATCGAAATGTGAAGAGTGTGGAAGGAGACAGAATTGACCAGAGAGAGAAAAGAGAGAGTCAGATGGATAGAGACAGATCCAGCCAGTGGTCAGTTATTTCAGTGTTCTTCACAGCTGGTAACTCTCAAGCAGAGTCCCAGAGTTGGGTAGAGAATATACAGAGGGAGAGGACGTTGAAGGTGTCTTGGTAGGAGAAGAAAAGAGAAAAGAAAAAGAAAAAAAAAGAAAAAAGGAGATACAAGAATGGGGAGAGAGCAGTCAAGCCACTGATCTCGCTCCAAGGTAACGATGAGTATTGGAGCTTGGGTCCTTAAAGGTACAAAGTTGATACCCAATACTAATAGGCAAAGATTAAAAATCTAGAGTAAAGACGGGATTCCCAATACTAATAGGCAAAGATTAAAAATCTAGAGTAAAGACGGGATTCTCAAAATACTATTACAAAGAAAAAGATAGAAAGAAAGATAAGGAAGAGAAAGAAAAACAAAAACAAAATCAAAAACAAAAAAACAAAAAAAAAAAGAGGAGAAATAAGAATGGGGAGAGAGCAGTCAAGGCAATGATCTCACTCCCAGGTAACAATGGGTACTGGAGCTTGGATCCTTAAAGGTACAAAGTTGATACCAAATACTAATAAGCAAAGATTAAAAATCTAGAGTAAAGACTGGATTCTCAAAAGTACTATTATGAAAAAAAGAAAGAAAGAATGATAAAGAAGAAAATACAACAACACCACCACCACCACCAACAACAAAAATCAGTAAAAAAAAAATTTTTTTAAAAAAAGGGGGAATAAAGTGGAGATATAAAAGGTAAGAAAGGAGATAGGATGGAGAATGCAATAAGGGAGAAAGAGGAGATTAAAAAAAGGGGAAATAAAAATAAAGGAAAAGAAAGGCAAGAAAAAAAAAAGAAAATAACAAGGTTATAGGGGACTTAAAAATTCTAAAAAAAAAAAAATTTTTAAAAAAAAAAAGGGAAAATAAAAATAAAAGAAACGAGAGAAAGAAAAGAAGAAGAAAATAACAAGGTTATAGGGGACTTAAAAATTCTTAAAAAAAAAAAAAAAGGGTATAAAAAAGTTTTAAAAATTTAAAAGATGTTCCTAGTACAGTTATAACTAAGGCTTTCTCTGGTGCTGATGCGTACTGGGAGGGGTCAGTTTATTTTTCAGACAATTCCTTGGGTCCGGCTTGTACTTCTCATGCTCTATAGACTCCAAACCTGTTGCCTCTGCTAGCTTAAGCGTCTTCTGTTTGCTGGTCTTTTATGTGTCTATTCAGCGCTCTGGAGTTTGCCCTGCTTCTGCTGAGTGCGCTTCCCCCACCCCTTCTGCTCGGCTTTCTGTTGTCCGCCCGGCACAGTTGGGGAGCGCGGCTTCTCCCCTCCCCCGGCCCAACCGCTCGGCTTTCCCGACGTGCAGCTAAGCACGTCTTCTTAGGTGTGCAGAGCTCCGATCCGTTCAGAATCCCCAGTAGTCTTGGTTAGCACCTAGCTCTGTGCGCAATTTGGACGAGGAAGCCTCGCCGGGGCTGGGCTATGCCCGCTGGTCTCGGGCAGGGTTTGGGTCTGTCCGCAGCCCGAAGGCGCCCAGCTCCGCCCAGCCGGCCGCCTCCCTGCCGACTCCTCCTCACCCTTTGGTCTCGCTCAGGCTGGGTTATGCCTGCTGCACTCGGGCGGGGGCTGGGCCGGTCCGCAGCCCACAGGCGCCCAGATCTCCTCGGCCGGCCGCCTCCCTGCCGACTCCGCACGCCCTTTGTTCTGTGCCACCCGGCCAGCCGCCTCTCTGCCGACTCCACACCTCTCCTTGTTCTGCGTGGGCCTGGCAGGGGGGCTCTTCCTGGGGAAAGCTACTTCTCAGTCTATCTCCGGTTAGCCCCCTGGGTTGGGTCGCTCAGGCTGCTCCGTTCCCTGAGCTCGCGCGGCCCGCCCCTCCCTGAGCAGTCTGCTTTGGCTAGTGGGGGGTGGGGTGTCCGCCGCCGCCGCTTCCCTGTGCCTTCCAGCCAGAAATGTAGCTTGCAGGGCTTAATTATTAATCTGCTTTTACTCCCAGCTATCTTGCTCTCCAAGAGTCACCGCAAATCCGCCTGAGAGAATGCTCCCTGGTATTCGGAAACGTTTCTCCTCTTTTTTTTTTTTTCCTCTTTATTCCAGACTCCCCTTCCGGGACGGATCCCCGCCCCCAACTCTGTCTCTCCCTTTACTTTTTTCTCTCTCTTTTTTCTTTTGTCCTACCTTCTCTCGTCAGCAATGGGCCGTCCCTTCAGATGCCCGATGTCCTCTGCCAGCATTTAGATCCTGTTTTATGGAGTTTGCGTGGTCTTTAAAAGTTCTTTTGGTGTATTTATTGGGGAGAGAGTGGTTTCCCCATCCTATTCCTCCGCCATCTTAGTTCCCCCCCACTTCCAAGCGGCCCTTGAGTATGTTAATGTGCATTGCGGATTCTCAAGAGCGAAGCATAATCACTGAAACCAATTTTTAATAACTAGGAAACACCGCCGAAGGTACTAGGGAGCCAGCAAAGGTTTCTGAACAGCAAAGCAACATAAGCAAATCTTAAGTTTAAGGTAATTGCACTGGAGCTGAAAAATCTTGAAGTTGATGGACCATCAGAGATGGTTAAACACCAGCATCTGGGTAAGGGTATGTTCCAGAAGGCCTGGCCTCCATGGGTAGGATAGCCTGTGACTGGGCCAAGCTCACTAGAATCATTGACCCTTCTTTTGTCCAACAAGTGCAAATTAGGCTCCTCCTGTGTACAGGCACTCAGTTTGCTCCCCAACTTGGAGAGTTATGCCAGTGTACACCCTGCCCTCATCATCTGTGTCTCTAGGCAGGTTTTCTATTCCATGCAGAGATGGGAGTCTAATAGCACCAGCCATCTGGGACCTGCAACCCTGGTCTCCTCTCTCCTCTTCAAATCTATGCCACGCCTGATGCTAAGACCTAGGACATATATTAGACTAGGACACTCCTGGTGCCTCAAGGCTGAGTCGAGGCCCTGTTGCTCTCACCAACAAAGCAATTCACAAGAACTCAAGTGCAATCCTTCTGAAACAAAGGTCTCCATTTTTCAGCTCATAGGAGGCCCAAAAGGTATAGACACATCCCTGGAGGCAGTCGTTCCCAGGAATTCACGAGGTTCAGTTGAAAAGTGCTGAACTGGGGGAAATGGGACCCAGGTCTCAGACTCTAGGTGGAGGAGGAGCCATGGGTAGGTCAGCAGCAGAGACGGGGCTGCCCTCACCTGGCAGCCTCAGGGATGCAGGTGGGCATCCTGTAAATAGGCTTCCTCCCCTGACCTAAGTCAGGGCTTTGTTTGCATCCACTCTAAGGAGCAGGTGGGGGGTGGAGCCCTGGAGGAGAGGAACAAGGACCTGATGGGGACTCTGGGGGAACAGCGTGCACAGGGGAGGGGCCGTGGGAGGGGGATTGAAAGCTCTGGGGTGCTGGGCACCCGACTGGTGATAAAAGGCCAAGTCACACTGTCAAGCTGCAGTCTCTCAGCCAGATACACCAAGGCTTCAGAGGAATTTGATGCAGCCCCTTGTGACTGAGGGTTTGGGGATGCACATCTCCTCTGTATAGAAAAAATATCCAGATTTTTTTCCTTTAGTTATGTTTTTGCCAGTAATATACCTGACTAACACCCTGTCTACCTCCCCCAGCCCCAGGCTTCACTGTCCCCAAGCCTGGATACAGCGGAACACTTTTACCCACATGACTTAGTAACTAAAAGAAAAAACAGAGCATTTCACAGGGTATTTTTTTCTGTTGCTACTACATGTTCCTGTGTCAAATGGCCCCATCAAAACATCGGTGCTCCCCAGGGCTAAGAGAAGAGAAGTCCCCTAGTCCTGCACACACTTCACCCCCTCCAACACCATGTGCTGATGCTCTGGGGGGAATCTGGCCTTGAGGCAGAAGAAACCCCTCCCCACTTCTCTCATGGGACATTCTTGGTCATTCTCAAGCACCATGGATCCAAGGAATCGCCTTCCCCCTCCCAGTATGCTTCACTGGCCTGGCCAGCCTGCCTTTGGCATTTGTAGGGGTTCATTCCCAAAGGTACAGGTGACAGAAATTTATGGAGCCTTTCCTTCTCATTTTCTCTCTGGTTCTTTGGAGGAGAAAACATGAAGTACCCAACTCTCTAGCATGAGCTTTCCCTGCCACAATGGAGGAAATGACTTTGGGTGTTCCAAATGGCACAGATGAGGCTTATGTCATGTCGTCACAGCCTGTGACCAAACAGCTGTAGCATACAAATGAGGTTGACATGACTCAGCTCAGATGTGGCTCCAGATATTTTCAAAGGTCACCAACCCCTGAGATGCTACAAAAGCCCTAGGGGCTCCCAGGTCTGACTTTTCATCCTGCCTCCAAGCAAAGAGTCTCCTCTCTGGTCCATAGTTTCTTCTTCTGTAAAATAAACTCTAAGATTCCTTCCAGGTCCCCAAGTCTACAATCCTTTACTCCTATGGTTGAGTATAGTGTTAGTCACTCAGTCATGTCCAACTCTTTGTGACCCGATGGACAGTAGCCCACCAGGATCTTCTGTCCATGGGATTCTCCAGGCAAGAATGCTAGAGTGGGTAGCCATGCCCTTCTGCAGGGGATCTTCCTGACCCAGGGATCAAACCCAGGTCTCCTGCATTGCAGGCAGATTCTTTACCTTCTGAACCACCAGGAAAGCCCACAGTTGAGTATATATAATGTTTATTTGTGGGGAAAGGGGATTTTTTTTATTTTAGGCCTTGAAAGTTCTAACTTCAGACTAATAGTCATTTTGGATGATGTCACATTAATCACATTAATTCAAGGCTAAGTGAAGAGCTAGACTATTGCTATAGTGTGTTTTTAAGGCGGGAAAAAAGATGATTGGGGAAATTTCCTGCCCCCTCTAAACGTGACACACAGACTTTCTCTGCTTTGCATCTACAGTGGAATATTGCCTGTAGGGGTATAGGCCAGCCCCCTCACCAACCATGGCTCCCTTCAGAATGCAGATGCCCTCATTTCTCATGGAGGAGCAAGCAGATGTGAACCAAGAAGTTGAGTGAATCTGCTGACAGAGACCCGACCTCATACCGGCTTCTAGTGCTTTGCCTGACTGTGCTTCTGTTTAGGGCAACTGCACCCTGGGGCTGGAGGAACTTCCCATTCGAAGGACTCCTGACTCACAAGGTTCACACGGATGTTTGGGCCAAATGGTGATAGCTGACCGAGTAACCCTTTGGGCATCACTGCTTCCATTCAGCTTTAAGGCCTGGTAGATGCCAAGGGCAGCTTGAGCCAAGGGTGCTGGAAAGAATCAGCTGGTACCAGCCCGTGAGCTGACCCACAGTCCTTTCTTGGGAAAAGCTGATATGAAATACAGTGTTGGATTGATGTGGTTTGTAAACATAAAACACTGCTACTGATGACCTTGAATCTCCCCAGATAGTTTCAGGGTTCAATGTTGAGAGAAGGCTCTGAGAGAAGGGCCCAGGCTCTGGAGTAGATTTCAGGCCCTTAAGTAGGGCCGTGACATTGGCCCAGACTTTTGGAGTTTTGTGCTGAACCCTAATTTCAGGCTGTGCAGTCAGGCTGACTGGGACCTGGCAGGGCAGAAAGCACAGGTATTTCAGAACCTCCAAGGAGGGCGACATTGGCTGGTACACGGAGCCCGTGACCCTTGGAGGCCAATGAGCTATGTACAGGGCTTTTCTGATGTGAGGCCAGGAAATCATGTAGAGTCCTCTTTGTTTCTCTCTGCAACTGGCCAACACATGAAGTTGCAGGAACAAATTCCAACTCAAATTGTGAATTTCTAGGTCAAAAGAGGACACGGATTAATCAGACTATTTACCAACTGCTGTCAACACAAGCCGGAGGGAGCAGGCCAGTGGATGCCAGCGACATTTTGAGGAGTGCTTGTAGCATGTTTTGTCCATCCTTTCCTTATTAAACATTCAAATCCCCTTCATGTTCTCTAAAACTGGATCCTGTCGTCTGCTCACCCGCTGAGCACCAGTAATCCAACACACATGCCTGGAGCCACACTAGGCTGGAGTTCCCCAGGGCCTGGTTTCACCACATCATACACGACACACAGAGACACACACTCCAGGCATGTATCACCCAGAGGCTACAAAGCATGCGAAGCCAGAAGCCTCCCGTGAGACTCAGTCCTTTCGCTGAAACCCCAGAAGACTTAGGCTGTCCTTGCCGAACTGACCCACCCTGGCCCTCAGCACAAACGCCTAGCTCTCACAAGAGCTTTCTGACACTAGCATGGCAAGGGCCACCCCATTTTTCGTAGGGAGAAACTGAGGCCCAGTTGACCCTGTCACGGGATCCTGTATAGTTGTCAATCAAGGGTAAGGTAAAAGCAAGGACAGTTTTCTTATTCTACCCACAGAAGGGCTCCTCCTGACCTCAGGGAGTGCAAGCAACCAAGGCCTTGCCTCTGGTCTCTGTCCCAGTTTGGGGGCTGACCGCTGCCCAACACTGACCTTCTCACATGCCACCTGTTCAGAGTCTGGCAAACCCCAAACCTTAGCTATAAAAGTCACATTCTGATGGCAGTGCTCTGTTGAAATTGGCTCATCCTGGCTCCTGACAGCCTGTTGTTAAATATTCAGGAATGTTGCTAGTCAGGTGTTTAAAGGTTGGCATTTTGAAACTGATGTGAGAGCCAACTCATGGGAAAAGACCCTGATGCTGGGGAAGATTGAGGGCAAAATGAGCAGGGAGTGGCAGAGGATAAGATGGTTAGATAGCATCACTGACTCAGTGGACATAAATCTGAGTGAACTCCAGGAGATAGTGGAGGACAGAGGAGCCTGGCTGCAGTGCTCAAGGTTGCAAAGAGTCAGACACAACTTAGTGAGTGAACAACGACAGCAATTTTGAAATTGACCACGGTGGGAGTATTTGTACCATGGAAACCAGCAAATGCCAAATGCCACACATCAGGGACTTTCTTTTTCCCTAGAGAGATGGCTCATCAGCACATCACTGCTCACCAGAAAGAATCACTGGTTTCAATAAGATCTCAGGACTTTGTGAGCAGAGGGCATTTCTCTCAGGATTCACCATGCAGACAAAGAAGCTGACTCTAGTGAGGCAGGATTTGGGTAGTGAGATTGGGGAGGGTGGATATATCAGATCACTTACAGAATCCACAGCAAATCTGGAGAATCAGAATCAGGAAAGAGGCTAGAACTGAGTATGGTCAGGCAGGGTGTGCCGGGCCAGGCAGAGAAGGCAGCTGATGCTTGTGTCTCAGTCCTCCTGCCACAGGCATTACACCTTGACCCCGATCGCTTCCCCCTCTGCAGAGAGAATTCTAACTGCACCTGCTCCTTGACGTGCTTCGCTCTGGCTCTGAATGGGTGCATTTGATTGGCTAGCTTGGAGTCATATCTGTAGCTCCCAGCGGTCAGGGTCATGAACAACAACTCTTGGGCCTTTTCTGCTGCAGCAGCAGGAAGTGGGAAGCTGACAACATTAGTGGACTTCCCAAAGAGATGAAACACTGAAAATGCCCTCTGCAGAAAGGCTCTCTCTCTGAAATGAAATACCCTTCCCCGGTTCCTCCAGGGCTCGGGTGGCATATTAGTCACTCACACTTTAGTGTGGATCAGTTTAATCTGACATTTTCCTCTTATCCTCTTCATTCAGCTCAACTAAAAGAGTGGGAGTAATTCTTGATCACATACATTAGTGGAAGAGTTAAGCATGGATAATTCAGAACAGCAGGTAATCCAAGAAATATTTCCATGTGGCTCTGGGATATAGCATATGAGTCATTAATTATAGAAAAGCATTAGGATTGCCTGTGTAGATTGTTACTGCACAATGAATGGAGAAAGGGCTGCCATAGTTCATAAGTCCTTTCAGCTAGGGGGTGCTATGTCACTTCAGTCGTGTCCGACTCTGCGACCCTTTGGACTCTGTAGCCCACCAGGCTCCTCTGTCCATGAGATTTCCCAGGCAAGAATACTGGAGTGAGTTGCCATTTCCTTCCCCAGGGGATCTTCCCGACCCAGGGATTGAACTCACATCTCTTATGTCTCCTGCATTGGCGGGTGGTTCTTTACCACTAGCACCACCTGGGAAGCCCAGACATTCAGCTTACAAACTAAAAATCTAAAATGTACTAAAAATCAGTGGTACTTCTTGGCGTTGTGCAGTGCACAGACCTGTGCAACTGTACATGGTAGCCCCAGTGGCGACTGTTCAGGCCTCTCTGAACAGCAAGAAAAGAATGCTAGGAAGAAACAATACCAAAGACAACATAGAATTAATCTTATCACTGGGAGAAGGGATATGATAATTTGTAATACATAAGATGTAAACATATATACTTCCTGGTGGGCTTCCCTGGTGGCTCAGATAGTAAAGAATCTGCCTGCAATGTGGGAGACCTGGATTCTCTTCCTGAGTTGGGAAGATCCTCTGGAGAAAGGCATGGCAACCCACTCCAGTATTCTTGACTGGAGAATCCCCATGGACCGAGGAGCCTGGTGGGCTATAGTCCATAGAGTCACAAAGAGTCAGACAGGACTGAGCAACTAAGCACGGAAACATACACACAGCACATGAACACTTATAATAAGGCATCTTCATACTTGTCTAGACCCACCTGAATTCATAAAGAATCTTCATAGTGTTTAACTATGCTTAAGAAAAACAAAACGCTAGCAATTTTTTCATCTTTCAAGGATGCGCTGGTAAGAAGAAGGAGGGGCTGCTGGTAAACAGGTGGGACGACACTGAGCGGCTCAGCGGCCTGGTCCTCAGGTCACTGAGTCACGAGGGGCTGAGAGTAGAGAAGCACATGACCCCCTGAAGGCATGTTCCTTTATAACATGTGAAAGGAGCTCACAGAGTAACAAGTACCCGATGCAGAAGCCTTTGGTCTCTAAGTGATCCCACGTTTGCAGCCTGTTGTTGATTTTACTCGGAAGAAAGAAAGCAAATCACCACTTCTCTCTCGGAGGCTACAAGTGCAGCCCCGCCCTGGTTTTCTAGTCAATGCCCTGGTTTTCTAGTTACCTCAGCAGACCCCACGTCCAGAGCAGGAGTCAGAACTCAACCACGTCCAGAGCATACATCCAACTTCAGGAGACCTGTGGGACTGTCAGCTTCTGAGCTGGGCACGCCATCCCCTGAGCTCTAGTTCAACTGGAATCAAGCTGGACTTGGACTGCTGAATCCAGAAGACAGGCCCCTGGCTTGTGGTTGGGAGACCTGGGGCCTAGTCTTGCCGCCATCCAGCTCACAGGGTAGATGGAGAAAGCCCTTCCCCAGATGGAGGCTCCTCAAGAGGGTCCTCCTCCCCACGGTGGCTGTTGAAGGGCTTAGGCTACTTCAGAGACCTATACCTGATCCATAACCACACGCCCCACACGGGGCTGGCCCCAGGCCTAGACATGGAGCTGATGTTGCCTTGGGTCTCCTCCTTCTGCCACCTCCTGAAGTTCCAGTCCCTCAGAGTCAGCCCAGGCTCCACCACCCCAGGAAGGACCTCACAAGGATTAAACATGAAAAAGAAACGCAGATGAAGCAAACTCTGAAGAACATATTTTATAATCCAGCAGGGAGAAAGGCCTTTTTAGGCAAGTCACAAAACCTCCATATCCATAAAAGAGGAGATTGATAATTTTGACATCCACATCAAGGAGAAAAACACTGAATGGCAAAAGAAAAGATAAATGAAAATGAGCTTCCCTGATAGCTCAGTTGGTAAAGAATCCACCTGGGGATTCAGGAGACCCCCAGTTCGATTCCTGGGTCAGGAAGATCCATTGGAGAAGAGATAGGCTACCCACTCCAGTATTCTTGGGCTTCCCTTGTGGCTCAGCTGGTAAAGAATCCACCTGCAATGTGGAAGACCTGGGTTCAATCCCTGGGTTGGAAAGATTCCTTGTAGAAGGGAAAGGCATTCTGGCCTGGAGAATTCCATGGACTGTATAGTCCATAAGGTCACAGAGTCAGACACAAATGAGAGACTTTCACTTTCACTTCACTCAGAAAATATATTTGGAACTTGTATCACAGGTGAAATATTAATTTCCTTAAGACTTATAAAGTTCCTTTGGAGTCTGAGAGATATAATAAATATCATAGAATCTCTTTCCCTACCAAAATT
Organism: Antilocapra americana; assembly: GCA_007570785.1. Lineage (NCBI taxonomy): Eukaryota > Metazoa > Chordata > Mammalia > Artiodactyla > Antilocapridae > Antilocapra > Antilocapra americana. The sequence continues at coordinate 104,106 of ML663029.1, forward strand.
CCAAACCAACTTGTAATAGACCCAGGAATAGGTAAATGAGGATTCCAAAACCAGCTTTATTACTTACAGAGCTTTTTTAAAGTATTTTTTAAATTAACCTTGTTTATTTGTTCCTTGGCCAGACACCACACAGCATGTAGGATCATAGCTCCCCAGCCAGGGATTGAACCCACGCCCCTTGTATTAGATGTGCAGGGCTTTAACCACTGGGTCACCAGGGAAGTCCCCTGACAGAGCTTTTGGAGAACACGGTTTAGGGGTGCAAACCACAGGTCTCCTAATGCCAGACCCTGGAACGAAGCAGATCTCCTCTCAGATCACAGACAGCTGTGGAAACCCATCGGCCTCACCTGGCCAGGGCAGGGCCTTTGTCCCTAAACTGACAGCAGAGCCAAAGGCCCCACCAGAAGCACCTGTATTCTGCAGGTGAGCAGATCCCAAAGGGCAGGGAGAGAGACAGGCAAGTCCATCCCCTTCTTCATCCCAAACTCACCAACCAGATAATTTACTTCTCTTCTCCACAGTTGAAATGAGTGGCAGGGGTGGGGTGGGGGCTCAGAAAGAGGACAAGACTTACATTTACTGGTGTCCTTGAACTCAGAAATATAAAGCATGAAGAAGGGAAATAAATCCTCCCCCCTCTTTCAGTTCAGTCACTCAGTCATGTCCAACTCTGCAACCTCATGGACTGCAGTATGCCAGGCTTCCCTGTCCATTACCATCTCCTGGAGCTTGCTCATACTCATGTCCATCAAGTCGGGGATGCCATCCAACCATCTCATCCTCTGTTGATGAGTTCCAATAACTAGTGCCACCTGGGAAGCCCCCTAAATCAGTAGAAAAATAGCCATAATACAATAGAAAAATGGGAGAAGATCTGTACAGTGCAGGGAAAAGAAATCTCAGACACATAGACAAACATACATGAAAGATACAAAACTTCACTCACAATATAAAAATCCAAATTAAAACCACCATGAAATATCATTCTGTATGTATCAAATTGTCAAACATTTTGTCACCACACTGTGTTGGTACATGTGTGGGGAAGTGGTACCCTCAGACGTTGCTGGGGAGATGATGCAGCTTTCATGGAGGGCAGTCAGGCAGTAGGATTCAAATTTGCAAAGCAGTTACCTTTGACCCAGCACATTCACTTTTAGGTCTTTATCACACAGATTTGAGATTCATGATATTTAGGGCAGTATTGCTCTTATAAATGCAAAAGATTAGAACAAATCCAAATGTGTATCAGGTGACCAGTAAGATAAATTAAAGTATATCAATGCAATGTAATGATACAGAGCTATAAATATTTTTAGGCAGTTCTGTACATCATAGTATAAAATGATCTCCAAGGAAGTAAAATGAAATAAAGATGCAGATTTTTTTCTGTACAGAACGCTGCTATGTTCTTAAAAAAAGAAAAGAATATATGTGCTTAGATATGCATAGACTCCTTCTAGAAGCTGACATAAGAAACTTGTTCCTTTAGAGGAAGAAATTGGAAGGCAGGGGATAAGATGAATGAGATTCCCACTTTTTTCTTTATCACTGTATGAAGAAAAGGACCCATAGGATGAGTGAGGCTGCTATCTGTGTTTTCCCACGTAATGTGAATTTCCCCTACTTGGTGCCTTTCACCCAGTGGGGACCTGGTGTCATAACTTGGTGGTATTGGGAAGAGGCTGCTTTTGGAATTAAGACTCTTAGGGAGAGTGGACAGGCCTGGTGGGCCATCAGCATAGTAAGTTTTGAGTAGCCAGATCTCATAGTAGGTTTTTGAGTAGGCACACACACAGGAGAGGTAAGTGCAAAAATGGGATCAGAGATGAGGACAAAACTTAACAACTAAGAGGCTGGATCTGCTAAATTCTAATGCTAGAGGCAGACATGTCCAATGACAGGAAAATCCATGTCCTTCTCTTCACAGCACATGCTTCAGAGCTACAAATGAAGACAAAAGGTCTTTAAGCCGCAGCTTCCTGACTGTTCACTCCCCAGCTTCTGTGGCAGGTGTTGAAACAGCCCTTCCATCCCACTAGAATCTGGAGAAAATCATCCTGCGAAGAAACCACAGCAAAGAGAAGTTGTGCTCTGAGGGCCATTTATCAGTGGGAAGCCTCAGCCTCAGTCACAGAGCTCCACTCCTGGAGCTGACAATGGCCCCCAGGGAGCAGGCATCACAGTGCACATCAGGACCAGGAATATCCATTGCTGCCAGTGGATCAGTGCAGCTGCTGAAGAAGCCACACAGCATGCACTGCCCACAATGCCAGAGTGTATAGCTATGCAGTGGGGGTACATCTGTGAGGGTATAAAGGTATGTGTGATGGTTGATTTTATGTGTTAACCTGACTGGGCCATGGGGTGCCTAATGTTTGGCCAAACGTCATTCTGGCCGTGTCTGTAGCAGGTGTTTTTGGATGATATTAACATGTGAATCAGCAAACTGAGTGAAGCAGATTGCCCTCCCTAACATTGGTGGGCCTCATCCAATCAGTTGAAGGCCCGACCAGACCAGAAAGGCTGACGTATTTTTAAGTAAGAGGACACTCCTCCTGCCCCTCTGTTTGAACTAGGACATTGGTCTCTTCCAGCCTTCAGACTAGGACTGAACTATTGGTGCACACACATGTGTCTTCCCTGGGCAGTCACCCCTTCACACTCTTCAGGCTCTCATCATTTCCCCCACATGCAGGGGTGCAGCAACAGGAGAAGAAGAGGGAATGTGACAGACTGCTACCAGGCATCCAAAAATGCCTTCACTGACTTCAAACTTCACCTTCCTTACTAGAGACCTTTATACCCACGAATGCTATGTTCTGTTGCTGCTGTTGTTGTTCAGTCATTCAGTCTTGTCTGACTCTGAAACCTCATGGACTGAAGCATGCCAAGCTTCCCCTGTCCTTCACCAGCTCCTAGAGTTCGCTCAAGCTCATATCCATTGAGTCAATGATGCCTTCCAACCATCTCATCCTCTGTTTCCCCCTTCTCTTCCTGTCTTCAATCTTTCCAGCATCAGGGTCTTTTCCAATGAATTGGCTCTTTGCATCAGGTTCTAATGCTATGCTCCAATCTGTCCGATTAACTTTTCCAGAAGACCATATGCTACAAACCCTAGGGTCTACAGGGACATAGCTAGTAACAAAAAATGTCTGAAATGTAAGTGGTGGGGACTGTGACAAGATGGAGAGTGGGTATCTCATCAAGCACAAATTCAAATTTTGATTAAACAACATAGTGTCAAAATAGAACACTTTTTTGTGAACTTTGGAAGGCTGTGAGCTTCCCTTGGCTTGTTACAATGAAAACTAAAGTTTTCATTAAAAATAATGACAAACAATAGCACTGTACTTAACAACCAAAAACTTCTCTAAGATAGAGAGTGAAATAAAAATCCTTAGAATAATCCCATGAGGGAGGTGCTACTATTTATTTTACAAGTGATAAAACTGAAGCATAGAGAGGTTAAGTAGCTTATCCAAGATCACATAGCTAGTAGTATTAGTCAGAACTTGAACTTCAGTGATCCGTCTGCAAAGCCAATGAAATTGGGTTTATTGTGGATTCTAAAGGTATTTAAGAGAACTGAGCTCAGTTATACAGGGGCATGATTATTTATCCCTAGCTGAATCCCTACAAACTGCTGTGGAATCCAGAGCATACATCTAGGGAGTTCCAACCCTACAGAGAACCAATCCCTGTCAAGAAGTTCCCTCTTATATCAGTGGGGTTTGCTTGGTGGGTTAGCTGGATATTGACTCTGTTCTTCACTTCCTTCAGTGCAGATGGACACAGTGACTAGCAAAGGCCAATGTCTTTCTGATTTGAAAGTTAAGGCTTTGATAACGTGGGACATTCATGATGCAGAGGGCATTCTCCACACAGTTTTGTGACTGTGGGTCCTCAACTGTGAGCAGATCTGGCTGGAGGTGAGGATCTCATAGGTTCATCTGGGCCCATGAGACAAAAATTAAATGTAGTATTTTAGGGCTTGTCTTAGATAGCACAGGTGGCTTTAACAAAACATTAATACTTAACTAAATACGTAATTAAAATATTAATGACTTAAACAAATGAAGGCTGGGAAGTTCAAGATCAAAATGCCAACAGATTTGGTGTCTATGGAGGGCCCTTTCTTCTGACTTGTATATGGCCATCTTCTTGCTATGTCCTCTCATCATAGCAGAGAAGGCTCTGGTTTCTTCCTCTTATAAGGGCACTAATCCATTATGGGGGTTCCACCCACATGACCTTCATCCCTGATGAAGGCTTCAAATGATCAGTGTGGGAGGGATACACACATTCAGTACACAGCAGGGTTGATAGCTGAGTACAATGATGGAAAACACACCTTGACAGAGTGTGCCATGCTTATTGTACACCCCCATGGCAGCCCTGCCTGGCTTTCCTTTCTATCTGACAATCTGCTTGCTGGCTAACTGCATAGTCTATAATTCTGAGGAACCTCAGTCCTCTCTTCCAAGTCTCCATTCCCAGACCATTGCATAACCTGAACCTTCACACCCATTCTTCAGGGAAAGCAAGGACTTTGCACACAAGCCAGAGGTAACTAGAAACCCCTTTACACTTGTGGTTACAAGATTCACCCCCGAGGACCTGCATGTTTGACTTCTATTATTGTCTCCATTTGCTAAATGTCAAATAAAGAAATTGCACCTGAAAAACTCTGAATCTTGTTTGGTACTTGGAGTTCCAGGGTGTAAAACTGGAGGTTAATTGTATCCTCCTGCACAGAGGAGAGAGCCGAAGAGCTAGAGAAGTAGCTTTCCAAAGCACACAGCTGGCCCTGGATATCTTCCCAGCTCTGCCGGAGAAGGAAGGGTGGGTCACTCCCCAAGGGCCAGGCAGCCAGTGCCTCCCCAGGCAAGGTGTCCAGCCGGAGGAATCCCATTGCCCAGTCTCCCTGGCAGCCCTGAGGCCCGGCATGTGGGTCAGTCAGCAGGCTGCTGCTGCAGCTTGGAGCCACTACCCACCACCAGTTGGTGGTAGCACTTTAGGCCTCTCCAAGGGGCATGGCTTATGGCTCTCATAGCCATACAGACAGCCAAAAGCGCTGTTTAAGTGATTAGTGATGTAAGTATTACTCAAAAAGCCTTTTCAACCCAGTGGCATTATACAATGATTGCTTATTATTATTATTTATAGGTACCTTGCTGTTCTTCTTAGCCTTTTGTGCTTTTGCCTAGAGAAACTTGGGCTTGCCTGGTGGCTTAGATGGTAAAGAATCTGCCTGCCATGCAGGAGACCCAGGTTCAATCCCTGGGTCACAAAGATCTGGAGAGGAAATGACAACCCACTCCAGTATTCTTGTCTGGGAAATCCCATGAACAGAGGAGCCTGGTGGGCTAGATTGCATAAGTCGGACACAACTGAGTGACTAACAGTAGAGGGGTTGAATGGGCTCAGCTAGATGGTTCTCAGTGAGGTCTCTTACACTATTGTGGGCAGGCAGTGGCTGGGGCAGAAAACGTCTTTGAGGCTTCTTCCACTAAGGGAGGAAACTGGGACCCCAATTGAACACCCCCAGCACAACCTCTCCATGTGACCTGGGCTCCCCTTACTTCAGTCTTTATTAAGGTTCTGCTCTGTGATGAGAGATACAGCAAATAAGGAGGTTTAATCATGGTATCCACTAGGGAGATGGCACCATAAAAAAAAAAAAAAATCAAGAAGAACTAAAGAACCCCCAGGAGGTAGCATGTGCAAAGGGAGTGAGATGAATTGATTTCAGCCTCGAGGAGGTGTGAACCCGCCAAGGGAATATGCTGGGAACGCGTCATAAACTTACACCCCTGGCACTGTCCTCAGTGCTGCCATTTTTCTCATTGCTGTGAGCAAGCATGTTTATTTTGCTTGTGTTGCTTTTGTTCTGTGTTGCTGTCAAACTGGAGTGAGTAGGGCAGGTGATGAAAGGAGTTTGGCCCCCCATGTAGGACTGGAGAGGAAAGATCCAGGATGCACTAATTCCCACCCACCTGTAAGCATCTGTTCTTCTCTTGTGTGGTTGAGGTCACTGACCTGAGGAGTCAGGGCAGCGCAGAGCTGGTATGTGGTATGCAGGGACTAGAGCTAATCTGCAAGTCCTTGTCTAAGGCATCTGAGGGCTGAAACAGCCCAAGGGGGTGTCCCAGTCAAGTCCCAGGACAGCGCAGAGTGCCACCCATCTTGGCAAACAAAGCTCATACGGTGAGCTCCATGTGTACAGGCTGGCCTGAGAGTGAGAAGCAGCCAAAGGGCAGAGGTGGGTTGAACTGTATCAAATAAGGGCTCCATCACGAGCAAGGGGAGCAGAGGAAGGAATGCCTGGTTTTGCCTTTATTGAATTTAAGCCATGAGGTGTTTGGGTGAGTCTGCCAAAAAACCTAATCTCTGCTTAACTGACAGTGATGATGGTCAAGATGCTATAGCTCCCACATGGCAGGCACAGTGCTAAGCACCTCCTATGCATATTTTCTTTTAAGCTTCTTAACAACCTGGTAAGGGGTTATTATCACCATTTTATGGATGAGAAAACTGAGGCTCAGAGTGGGGAAGTATTTGTTTTTGATCAACAGTCAAACTCTGACCTTCCACAGTCAGACTCTGCACCAACAGGAGCTTTCTCTGGGGCTTCCATGAATTGCCCACAATGCACCTGTGATGATGGGTTTTATCCCCCTTTTATTCCCAGTGAGAAAATGGAAAATAAGTGACCTGCCTAAGGTCCAACAAGCAGAATAGGGACCTGAACACATTCTCACTCCCCAACTCAAGCTCTTTCCACTATGCCAAAGGCTCTTATTTGTGTGGTGTCCTCCTCTGCAGACTCGAATGGCCTGGTACAAAGTTAAGGAGGGAAAGAACACAAAAGAGAGCCTCCCGAGCCCCAGCCAGAGGAAGAAAGCAGATTGTTAACGGAGGTGAAGGGCAGGGCAGGGAGCAATGCTAACCAGATGCCATCTCCCATTTTTCACTTAAAAAAAAGAAAATCACCTTGTCATTTTTTAAAATTACCTCTCCTGAAGGGGGAAAGGAGCAGGTACTCCAAAGGGCTAGACACCTGCTTTCCTCACCGTCTGCTTCCAATCTGTGATCTGGCCTGGCACAAGTCTCCAGTGCCTGGGATGTTTTAAGGGGCCTTCCTAGCTGGGTCCAAAGAAAACATTCGTTTTGATTACAGAAAAGAGGCGCATCTGCTAGCCTGGATTTGTGGGAGAACCCATAATCCCTGCAGTTTACCTCCTATTAGCCTTCTTCTCCAGGAAAGAAATGTCCTGCTCTTTAAAGTAGGGGCCGTAAAATTATGACAGCTCACTTGCAAGAAGAACTGGCTCTGGAACATGAAACAGCCCTTCAGATAAAATATACAACTCAGGTGTGGGAGTGAGAGGGCTGGGGTTTTAAAACTGAATCAGCTGTTAGTTACGTTTTGTTTTATGGCTCTATCTGGGCAGTTCCCTACTGTAGAGCATCACCAGTTCCAACATTTTGGACATATTTCCCATTAGCCCTTTATTTGAAATTTTATGCTTCCCCTCATAAAAACCTTCAGCAGATTAATGTGCTTGGGATGTTTATTTATAAGTCCAGCTGGTCTCCCTTCAAGTTCTTTTATTGCTGAGTTGCCTGAGTATGCCCTTTGTATAGCAGCAGAAGGATGGGACTGCAACCCAGCAACCAGCAGTATCTCTGAGACGAGGGGACACATGGCAGGGGGTGGGGGCAGGGGTGATGGAGAACACCAGGTGGGCCTTTGAGGTTTGCCATGCGGTGAGGTCCTCAGGAGCCTTCCTTGGCCTGTCTGCTGTCACATATGTTGGGAATGGGCTGTGTGTGGCAGGAGGTATGGATGGAAACTGAGACAGCCACCCTCATCTCCCAGAGGGATCTATTCTGTGTATCCTCCCCTCCAGCACACTGGGACAAGCTTGACTTCATTCAAGTAGGAGCTGTTCACCCTTGAGCCAAATACTGGTCAAGATTGTCAGTATTACTCTAATCTTGGATGAACAATCATCACTTCTTTTACAAGATACATGATAATCAAAAGTCTTGTAAATTTCTAAATTTGTACCATTCTTTCCTCCCTCCTGCTTCATTATTTTTGCACTAAATATGAGCAGCATCATTATTTTTTAAAAGGTTAGGCATCATCAGGCTTGTTTTTGTTTTTTAGTATGTATGTACTTTTATTAAGGACCACCACATTGTATGGTCTTGCTGCATACTTGGCTTCTTAGGTCTTACAAGTGATAGGAACACTTGGAGCAATATCAGGGATGAGAATTCCTCAAGCTTCTGCTATCTTTCTCCAGATGGGAGGCAACACTGCCCTTTGACCTTTCAAAAGTTCTGTCTGCTATTGACATCAGGTCTGCCTCTCTGCATGTCTATCTTACAAGTCCTACCCCTGCCCTCCAGGCTACATAGCCTATTTCCTCTCCCTCTTCCTTTGGAGAGATTTAAGGACCATGCCGAGTCCCCCTGAATCATCTTTTTCCCATGCAATATGGCCTGTGATTCCCATGCACTGAGTGAGAATCCAAATGACTGCTGGCCAAGTGTAGGCTTTTCCATCTTCCTTGGACTAATGGGTTCTTCTGTCAGCGAGACTACTAAGCCCTTGTCACACATGCCAGCCATTATGCAGTTATGCACTCTTGGCAAAGACTATCTCTGAACTCATGCTTCTGGGCTCCAGAGAGAAATATTTTTTTTATCAGTCAGATGCCTTTTGGTTATCCAGGCATTATAAGAGGCAGCAAACATTGAAACCAAAGAAAGAAGGAAAAAAATTTTATACCAAATGGCAAGAGACTGATATTTGTCTTGCCCTTGCTCCCAAAAATGTTTGGTGATGTCCAATAGCACAGGAAAAGGCAATCCAAGTATCAAACAGTAAAAATCATTCATGTGGTCTTTGGAGAGACAAACGCTCCATACCCCCCCAAACTCTCTATGATCCCCTCACCTCCTTGCTGTGTAATCAGTGCTCAAAGGCTCTCTGAGTGTCAGGAAGCTTTCACCAGCCCCTAAAACCCCAGAGGCCAAAGGAAGCAGGATTAAAAGCAACTGCAGTCATGACCCCAGGTCATTTAAGGGAAAAGATGAACAGTTGTTGGCATAAATAATCTCTTTAAAATACTAATGATTCTAACAAAGATGTAGCCCTGGGACCTAAAATTTTCCATTACAACCATGGCAAGACAGAAGGCTCTGGGATGTTGGGAAGAGCCGAGATCCATCCATCAGGCATCTGGAGCCTGGATCAAACCACACTTTGGGCACTGGGTGGGCAAGTCAGTGTGACCTTCCTGATCAGGTGTCCGGAGAAGGTACATGTGACCTCATTTCCATCGACCCCACCCATCTAATTAAGCTCTTGGGTCTAAGTCTCTTTTTTCCCTTAAACTAGCCCAGCTTACAGATTACAGTTTCTTAGGAAAGAGAAGACCTTCTATAAGAGAAGTCTGGAAGCAAATTTGAGCTATTTCCCATGTTGGCCATCACCCTGTCAGGCACTCCTGACCAAAGAGACTCCAGACTATCAGAGGGTGAAGACTCTGACCTAGGAGCATCAAGGAAGACTTCCTAAAGAAGAGGCCTGGGGAATGAGGGAGGTTGAAAGGCAGCACTTTAGATCTGGGAAGCGGGGCACCCTGCTTGCAGTGTCTTTGCAGAGGGATGGATGGACATGTTCACTGTATAAAGATGTCTGACTCAGAAGAAGATTTGGGTACATGCGAGCATCTGTGCTTCCGTACCTAGGTGAATCTCCACAGTGCAGAACTCTTTGTTTAAGAAATTCTTCTGACCTCTGAAAAGGGCTGGAGTCTGTTTTGATCTCTCCTGCCCTGCATCAAGGCTCACACCTTCCTTCCCAGCGCAGCCCAGGATGGCACCCTCAGAACTTTTAGCTCTGACTTCAGGGGAAGTAAATCATGGTGGGTACATTTGTCCAGCTTAGGCAAACCCCAGGACTGGGCTGTTTCCTCATAAGAAGCAAAAGAACCACCATCCTGGCTCTTGGGCTCCAGAAACTGCAGCTTTGGTGCTCTGGGGCCCTGAGGTGGCCTTTGCCAAAGTCAAATGAATCAGTCAGCTCCCAGGGAAGAACTGCTCAGAGGACTCATCAACTGCTGGCCTTGCAAAGACAAAGCTTCCTTCCAGAATTGCTTCTGATTAGAGCTATAGAGCCAAGTGTGGATTTCATAGACAACTTGAATGTAAGGAACTTTGGTTGTTCTCTGCTGCTGAGCAGGACATACCTTCACAGACTGTCAGATTCTTCTGTTGCCTCTGAGCGGGCCAGAAGCCCAGTCAAACCTCCCAAATAAATAAGAGCCTTTCCCAAAGTTGGCACTCACAGAATAAGAGATGTCTTCCAGGAAATGTCCCAATGTTCCCATCCTCTCCCAAGCCTCAAAGCCTGCCTCATTCAGTTGAAATGTCACACACATACACACACACACACACACAAACACACACATATGCACACAAGCATATTCAGGCCAGTATGTCGTAAGAGCATTGCTACTTCTCCAACTTACTTTGGGGGAATTCATTCACTTGCTGAGTAAGACTACTTGATATGCTCCACTTATGATAAAGATGTTAATTGAAACAGAGCTAGCCACCCTCCCACAAAAGATTCTGAAGACTGTGAGTAACACTATGTGTATATTCGAAGGAATGTGTGAACATGGGGGGCACTGAACAATTGCCATGAAATCCTGAGGGAAGTAGGCTCCAAACAGATATTAGGATTGCACACATCTTGAATCTACAGATGTGAGAATTGGACCATAAAGAAGGCTGAGCACCAAAGAATTGATGCTTTCTAATTGTGGTGCTAGAAAAGACTCTTGAGAGTCCCTTGGACTGCAAGGAGATCCAACCAGTCAATTCTAAAGGAAATCAACCTTGAATATTTATCAGAAGGACTGATGCTAAAGCTGAAGCTCTAATATTTTGGCCACCTGATGCCAAGAGCCGACTCGCTGGAAAAGACCTTGATGCTGGGAAAGATTGAGGGCAAGTGGGGGAAGGGGACAACAGAGGATGAGATGATTGGATGGCATCACTGACTCAATGGACATGAGTTTGAACAAACTATGGGAGATGGTGAAGGACAGGGAAGCCTGGCATGCTGTAGTCCATGGAATCGCAGAGTTGGACATGACTTAGCGAATGAACACCAACAATAGTGTCCTCTATAACACACCCAGGCTTCCACAATTTCCAGCAGGGTGTGGGCAATAGGCTGGTGGCACAAGGCCAGGAGGAAGAGAAGTGAGGAGTGTGTCTCCCTGGGATCTGACAAGAGTGACAGCAGCCCCAGGAAGTGGCTCACTAATGCTCTGGGGGTTCAGGATCCTGCCCAGCTTACTGTCTCTCTCCTCCACCTCTGGACTTAGGGTCCCAAGTGTCATCTACGGCTGCCTCCTCATCCCTGATTCATGTTCCCCCCATCATAGGTCCCCATCTGTCCTCATGACCTCTTCCGTAGCTGGCCATTCGTGCTCTGATTTTGTGTAGTCAACTTTTTAAAAATAGATTATTTCACAGTTACCAATGGCAGAGGTGTTGTACTTGTTTGCTTTTGTCAAAAAAAAGGGGGGGAAAGCACCCATAGTATAATTCCCTTAACTTGTACAGACCATTAGATTTATCATTCCATCCCATCTTGCTGGAATTGTTTGAGATTGTCTCTAAACTCTATATAACAACTAATGGAATATGGGAGAAAGTATTAGTCTCATACAATAGTGTGTGCATGCATGAATGCTCAGTCACGTCCAACTATGTGATCCCATGGACTGTAGTCACCCAAGCTCCCCTGTCCATGGAATTCTCCAGGCAAGAATACTAGAGTGGGTTGCCAATTCCTACTCCAGGGGATCTTCCCAACCCATGGATTGAACCCACACCCCCTGCACTGGCAGGCAGTTTCTTTACCACTGAGTCACCATGGAACAGTAGGGAGAAGTAAATGAGACCATGAAAGATAACAGCCTTGTATATGATCTGGTGGTGGGCATGCTGAAATTAATGCAATTATTCCCACCAGGTCCCTGCCATCTGGACCACCAGGGTCCTCTTTCCTACCACAAGGGTGTCCTGCCTGGAATTCAAATCCTGCCCACTGGAGCTTGCCCAGAGCAAGTATTCTTGGATCCTGTGAATCCCTGGGAAAGTCATTGCACCTCACTGGAGCTGATTCTCCTGGGTTCAACGGAGGGACCCCAGAGTCATCAAAAGACAATGACTCTGAGTTCCCTCCCAGCCTGATGTTCTACAGTCACTGGTCCTGCTTCACACATGGACTCCTTGGGGAAGACAAGGGCGCCTGCAGGCATTGCTGAGCAGATCTCTCATAGGCATGCAACCCGATCAGATGGGGCCTAGAGTGTTCGTTTACACGAGTGAAAACAGTCACCTCCTTTGCAGGTTCTGGGCTGCAAGAGGTGAAGGGAACTCCATGAATTCTCTAGTTCATGTTTCACTTTTCGATTAGGAGAAAAACCGCAGAAAAATAAACCGTGTCAGTCAGCCCCGCTGTGTAAACACGTGATTGATGATACCTCTTGAGACAGTTTGCATTTCTTTACTGAGTGGCCAGTGACAAAGACTCCCCAAACCAATCTGCTCTTTTACGGTTATTTGGGAAAGGAACAAGGGAAGCATTTGTTTTACCTCTGGGAGCTTCTACAACCAGCCCCACACTACTCAGACAGCCCCTCCGGGCATCAGGCCTGTGGCTGTTCTACTGAGCGGAGCTTACTCCCAGTTGCCAGCAGCCTGTGATTTGGGTTGAGGCCTTTTGAGCACTGCTCCCCAAGGCCCCCACCCTCAGAGGAAGGACTGGGACCGCCTCCTTAGGACCCTACTTGCTCACAAGGCACCTTTGTGCAAATCAGAAAAAGCCAGCCCCCATCTTTCAGATGCAATTCTGGCTTGGCAGGCAGACAGAGCCTTTGCAAATTAGAAAAAGGTGCCCCTACCTTCAGACCACTGGTCTGCCAACTTTTTCTATCAAGGTCCAGGTAGTAAATATTTTAGGCTTTGTGGGCCAGAAGGTCTCTGTCACAACTCCTCGAATCTGTCATTGTCACACAAAAGCAGCCACAGACAACACATCAACAAATGGGTGGAAGGCTGTGTTCCAAAATGTTTTTATTTCTAAAAACAGGCAGTGGACCTGATTTGACTCACGGGCTATTGTTTCCTAGCCACTGCTCCAGGTGAACACAGCCCAGCACCAGGGCTTGGTAAATGGGACACAGGCTAAAACCCACCCACTGTTCTTCCCTTTGACTAGATGCTCTTGTGCAAAAACTACAAAATCCTTCATGGGTGCCCTTCTCTGAATCTCCAAGGTCTGGGAACCTTAGGGGACAAACTTCTTAGACCTCAAATGGACCACCCCAGTGAGTCTTAGCATCCTTTATCCCCAACTCACTCCCGCTCCCATGGCCTCCAGATCTTAGGGTCAGGCCAGTTAGAAAGTAAGTCCGCTACAGACCCAAAGCCTCTTCCTCATTCCACTGAGCAGCCCCAAACCAGTGAACAGCACTGGGCATGGCTTTTAAAAACAGACTTCTATTTACCGGTAGACATACAGACAAGGTCTATGAAGACAGGAAATCTAGCAGAGCCAAATCAAAGGGATTCTTGGATGAGCAAAGCTGCCTGTCTCCTGAGACCTCTTATTTGGCAAAACACCAATTAACTAATCAATAACTGGTTGTAGTGGAAGATTAAGACAGTTGGCAGAAACAAGTTATTTTTGGACGTTTTCCAGTTGTTGTTTTTTTTTCCAACCAGTCTTCCAATTACAGTTAGAATATAGCTGTGGTTTCACGCAAACTCTGAACAGTCCACAACCTTGCAATGCAAGTAAAGTCTACAGAAAATCCATTTCTTACAACACCAAAGAGTAGCCAGAGCAGTGGTTCCCAGGAACACTGGTATGACCTTAAGTGGAATACTTCGTTATATTACTCACCCTTCATTTGACCTTCATAAATATCAAAACCTTACCACCTTGCATCTTGACATTTAATCCTTTCCTGTCATCTAATGAGGCCACATTTGATTAGAAGGTCACTTGTCATTCACAACAGTGAGAGAGACATATCATTTTAATGAAGCTCCTAATTCAGAGGGTAATGAAATTGTGGACAAGATTACAACACATGCTGGCCAAGAGACAGTGGAGGCCTTGGGCTTAGCCAGGCCTTTGTGGGATCACACCAGAAGAATGAAAAACAACCGAGCAAAGCTGGCATTCCTGCGTAAGCTGCAGAGCCTGGCCGCTGTCACTCTAAATTCAATTATCCAGAAGAAAGTGTGGGTGCATGTTAATATATTTTACAAGGTCCTATAATTTATCATCCTTTGTTTTTCTTTATGAATAACAGATTTTTCCCTCAGCTAAAAGCACACTGGGGGTTGGGTGGATGGGAGAGAGACCAAGAGCCACTTGCTTTTTCTTCACTGGAATGGAAAGTCATACAAAGTCTTCTCCCCAAGACAGGCTGGCAGAGAATTGCTGGGAAGTCCATGGCAGAGACCTGGGTTGCAGCTGCAGCCACATTTCAAGCTGGGAGAGGGAAATGAGGCACATGGAATGTTCTAAAGAGCAATGATGGTTGACAGGGATGCCAAGCCCTGCTCAAACCTGTAGAAAATGAGGATGGAGCCTTTCTGAGCAGCAAGAGAAACTGTCCAGACACCACCCAGAATTCAGCCTAGGCTGACAAGCCTGCATACAAAACTAAGGATGGATGACAAGCGTCCAAGGTGGCTGGGGAGGGCAATGCCCCCTCAGGCTGTTTGTTCCTGATGCACCACTGCGTTCATCTCTGAACTCATCATCTCAGAACTCATGTCTCTAGCAGGAACCAATCTTTGTCCAGACTACTGACAGCAATGCTTTCTACCAAGCCCCCCACCCCTCACTAACACACATATGGGGACGAGCTTCCATACTGGTTCCCAAGGCCAATATCACCCTTAAGTTTGGCCAGGAAAAAAGGCACCATGTTGTCACTGATGCGAATCTGGTCAAAAGTACCTGCCTTTGGTGTGAGAACATAAAGAGGGGCTGGCAGCTCTGTCCTCAGACAGAGACATGAGAACAGAGGAGCACAAACTCTGGAGAGGGGAAGGGATGCTTCCACTGGAGCTGATGGTGGCCTTCCTGGGAAGGAGAAGGGGCTGCAACGGAAAGGCAGGGGGACATCAGACAGATCATGTGCCGGCCAAGTGAGCTTCTCCCTCAGGGATCGGGGCAGACTCTCTTTTCCAAAGATGAATGCAACAATCTTTGCCACCCACAGGCTTTTCTACAAGTTGATCTGGGCACTCTCCCACTCCCTTGAGTCCAGGAGGGCTCTTGACGGTTTTGACAAGTCGAATGCGGTGGAGATGGCACCAGGCCAGTTTGGCTTCCTGCCTTTCACTCACTGGCTCTCAGGATGCTCCCTCTGGGATCTCAGCTACCCTGCTGTGAGAAGCCCAGGCCACATGGAGAGGCCAAGTGTAGGAACAACTCCGTTAGGGTCGACACCTCCACTGAGCTCCCGGCTGATGGCAGCACCAAGGGCCATCCGATGCCAGCCGCAGAAACAACTGAGCCGTGTTAGACATCCCTTCCAGCTGAGGCCTCAATGTCAGCCGCAAGCACCAGCTGAGTGCAGTCATGTGGGGACTACAGTGGGAAACCAGGCAGCTGAGTCTGGTCAACCCACAGAAATTTTGAGAGATAATAATAAACTCTTCTTTTATGCCACTGAGTTTCAGAGTGGTTTTGTTGCATATCAACAGTTAACCAACATTTAGGTGCGGTATGAGCCCTGACCAATCAGAATGGATGCTCACAGGCAGTAGGGATGGAGCAGGGTCTTAGAGACCTCCTGCTGTGCCAGATGTTTACCTTCTAATTCCAAAAATGTGAGGTCCAGCAATGACTGGGGGAGGGGCGAGGCAGCAGAAGGGCACTCAAGGAGACAGGGGCCACAAGTGTTTCAGTATCTTAGCAGTTATGGACACATTCACAAGCATCAGCTGGCATCATCACTGGCATCCCTCATCCTGGAATTCAGACCCTCTTCCTTTCTGTGCTGCATCAGATATTGGCAGGCAACCCATGCTACTCCTGGGAGTAAAGAGCCTCCTGAGAACTCAAAACTTTCACCCTTTTAGAACTGTTTTCCACCCACAGTCGCATTTGATCTTTACAATGGGCCCAAGAGGCAGCTGTCACTGGCCCCCACTTGACAGGTGAGAAAATTTAAGGTCCAGAGAAACTGAGGAGGGACAGGGGCAATCACAGAAAGTATACTGGTCAAGATATTTTATTTCTGGTTCTGATGCCACCTCAGTCTGGGACCTTAAGCCACCAGCCTGCCTTCTTGGAGCCTCCTCACCTCTAAAGTGAAGTAAGTTGAAAGATGATTTCTCAGGGCACACCTGGCATTACCATTCTCTGACTATGTGACTTGCCTGAGGTCACCAGGAAGGGAACAGAAGCATCAAGGGTCGAGGTCTCAAGGGCCCCGACTCCTTGTTCAGTGCTCATGTGACTGCCTCTACAGCTGCCTTCTTAAGACACCTCAGTGCCATCATGCAAGGGGGCAGCCCACCCCTCTCCCCAGGCCCTGGACAGGAGGATGTTTCTAGGTCTAGAGCCAGAGAAGTGTTTCTCTATGTGTGTCTTGGGACCTGGGCCTTCTGTTCTGATGTCCAAGGACAAAATCTCTGGAGGAGGTGTGGGGTTGAGTGGGGAGAGAAGGATGGGGAGAAAGATGAGGTAGGGAGTTCATATCAAGTTTCAGCCAGGTCT
Source organism: Antilocapra americana (assembly GCA_007570785.1). Lineage (NCBI taxonomy): Eukaryota > Metazoa > Chordata > Mammalia > Artiodactyla > Antilocapridae > Antilocapra > Antilocapra americana. The sequence continues at coordinate 120,961 of ML663029.1, forward strand.
GCAAAGACCAGCTCTGAGTAAATCCTGCAGCCACCACACAGGAAATGGCTAATAGGGGGCAGACACTGTCTCATTCGGAGGTCCAGGGCCTCTGTCTTGACATGGACCTAAGGCAGCATTGGCAGGTGATGGATCTCTCCTGAGATTGTGTGGTTTCCAGGAAAGCATTCCAGAACCTGAAACCAGCTTCAAAGGAATGCGTCTCTGCTCACTCTCGCCCTGGCGGGGAACCAGCCTGGGGCACCTTATTCTTATTAGGGCTGGAGATGTCTTGGACACTAAGCTTGAAAAATGCACCAAGGATTCTGACACAGATGGGGAATGGTGTGGCTGTGCAGAAAACCCCGTTGTTGGCAGCACTAGACTTTCTCGGAAAGATCTTTGTGGCAAGTAATTTAACTCCTTTCTAGCTCACATTTTTCCAACTTTGAAATGGAAATGAGAAATTTCTTTGTCTAGAAACCTTGTGCCTGGGAGGCTGGATGGGATAGAGGGGGAGCTGAAGTTTCCATTACCTGCTAGAAGGGGCAAGGTACCAAATACCGCAATCAAAGGTGAGAATCTCCAGGTAAAAACAAAGAAGAGAGTCCAAAGTGGGACCGAGATGAGAATTAGGTTGGAGAATCTGGATAGATCAGGTTGGGATGAGCAAATGGTAGTGAACAGAAATGTGGACAGGTTCTGAGGAGGACACCAATACTCCCTGCTCCTCCATACCCTGCGAGTGTGTGTGGAGATGGAAGGAGTGGGCATTGGGCCATTAAAGCAACTGGGAAAGAGACAGGTTTTACTTTACTATCTCATCTGAACCTGGATGTGAGGCTCCCAGGGGGTGCCCCACCTTGGGATGACCAATCTTATGTATCAACGTGATCATAGCAACCACTTACTAGGCACTCAGTACTGCTGTGATGGTTCTTTTAGATACAATTAACATTTAAATCAGTAGATTCTGAGCAAAGCCAACTATTCTCTCCATCATGGGCCTCACTCCAACATTCTTAAGAGAAAAAAAAAAAAGGCTGATGTTGCCCCAAGAAAGGAATTGTGCTTCCAGACTGCTTACAGGTCAAGATTGCAACGTTCACTCTTCCCTGGGTCTCAAGAATGTTGGCCAAGTCTGCAGATTTTGGACTTGCCAACCTGCATAATCACAGGAGCCAATTCCTTAGGATAAACCTGCCTCTAAGTATCAATAGTAAATCAAACTCTAAGTTCTCTGTCTATCTGTGTATCAGAAGAGGGAGAATGAGAAGTGACTGGGATGAAATCAGATTGGTGGTGAAGTGGTCTGAGAGCGGGTGATCAGAGCCCTGTGGCAGGCTCATTAATCAGCACCTGGACCTCAACACACCTGGAAAATGCAGTCATTCCACCAAGGCCTACTCCTTGCCGTACTCTCCTCTCTACACATTTTCCCTGGTTGATCTCATTTGTCATCTCCCGTCGTTTTGACCATGTCCTCTTCTTCAGTAATTCCCAGATCTTTGTCATTTATCACTGGCCCTGATCTCTTTGCTGAGCTCTAAAAGTGAATCCCCAACTCCTACTGGACAACCCATCTCAGTACCATGGATACCTCACACTCAACATATAGAATCTGAACTTACTATTCCCCCCTCGCCACCCTTAACAAAAACCCTGATACTCCTCTTAGTGAATGGCATTACCATCTACTCAGTTTCCCAAGATACTAGTTTGAGAACCAAGGATAACTCCTTTCTGCACTCCCCACATTCACCCACCCACCCAATAATCTTGAACTCTTGCTGGTGTCACCTATGAGGATATCCCCAGTGATAAACTTACTGTCCTAATTCAGCACTCATCTCTGGTCTAAATACTCAAACAGCCCCCAATCAGTTTCATTGGTCCCATCCAAAATCTACCAGGAGGATGCCCCAAGTTGCCCCCTTCATAGTTAGAGTCTAAAAAGCAGCATTTTTCTACTCCTAAGAATTGATGATAATATGCTGGTGTGGACATATCTGACTCAAGGGTGGTTACTTCCAAGGCACTTTCATCCAGGTTCCAAGCAACTTGTAGATGCATCATTCTTACATTCTCAGGTACATGTGGAGCCTTTGGTCAATCTTCCCACACCAATCTAGACAGCCTAGCCAGCACCTTCTTCCATTCAACTCTGTCAGAGGGCCCTCCTGGTCACAAGAAGGGAGGCAGAGACAGGTTCCCCCAGGAGACCTGGGTGGGCTTGAAGGCAAAACTGTAGTGCCCCTCCAGGTAAGCCAGCCTGGACCATCAGCACCTTGGAGAGCTCTGACCTCTGTTGGGGAGTGAACTGGACCAGAGTCCTGGATTCTTCTGGGAGTGGTAGCAGGGAAGGACAGGTTTGATGCTGTACATCTCATCAACCAGATACCCAGCCTCACAATTTCAGGGATCTGAAAAATATGGATGGCCCTGAGGTCAGCCCAGACTTGGGTTTTGGGGGCTCAGATGGCCCAAGGGAGGCAGATGGTCATGATCCTGAGTCCTGGCAATGCCAGTTTGATGCTGAAGACTAGTGCTCCCCATGGTTCTGTCTTCAGACTGCATAGGATTCAGCAGCTTTCATCATTTCATTCCAGGTTAATTGCCAATGAAAAGAGAAGCCACCTTTGGGAGTTACCTCATTTTTCTGAACTACTTGTCATTTGCTCTTTGTTAGTGGAGCCAACCTCTTCTGTTCTCACCATGAACTTTCCAGGATCCTCTGCTCCAGCACCAGAGGAGCAACAGGGAAGCAAGTACTTCAGGGACATGGAGGCTTCAACTGACCTCTGGCTCAGTGTGGCAGGGCCTTATGCATTTTGGGGAGAAGATATTGCCTCTGGTCGCATGCTCAGGGAACTCTGAGATCAGTACACTAGGTCCATCTCCAGAGCTGCTCTTTGCTCCCGTTTGATCAGAAGCCTCTAAGCCAGGACTAGATGGAGGAATGGAGCTTCACATGAAGATAGCTATGCCTGGGCAGTCACAGAAACTGCCTTTGCTCTCCAGAGTTAATCCAATTGCTTCTCTACTTGCCTTTGCTCCCTCAGCTCTAGCCCTGTGCTCTCTGTGTGATGACCCTCCTGAGCTCCTGCTGCTGAGTTGTCACAGCATCTGAGTTCCTGACAAAGTGTTCCCATTCTCCAGGGTCCCATCCAGTTTTCACAACAGCTCAAAAATACAGAGGGGCTTTTTTGTCATCCCTGCTTACCAACAAGAAAGCCATGGAGAGCATAGGTGACTTGTCTAGACACACAGGACTCTTGACTCCAGCTAGTTGCCCTTTATAATTTCTTAAAAGCATCCAACAGACCAGGACCTCACCATAGTGCTGAGAAACACTGCAGCATGTGCTTGTAACACCACCCATGAAAAAGCAAAATGAAAGAAAACTACCTTTTGAAGATTATGCTCATCTGCCCAAGGTCTGCCCAAGTTCAGCCGTTACTTAGTCTCTTCTTCAACCTGAACACAAGCTAAGCACTGTCTCCAGAGCACAAACAAAATCCCAATTCACTGGAAGCTTGTCACAGCTTCCTCTGAGATTCTCAAGATTTCCTGGGGACATTTCCACCTCTTTACCCCTGAAGGTCAACCAAGGTTTCAAGAGAAAAAGCATTCCTTTTTAATAAAGACTCACAGGCAAACATTGTCGATCCCTGTCTATTCTGTCAAGCTTACCTTTAATTCTTCATATACAAAGTCTTTAGAAAGAGTATTTGAATCCAATAGAAAGAGAGACCTTCAACTTTGCCTTCATCTCCAAATGCCTGAGAGACGTGGCCATAAAAGGAAGATGTTCCCAATTAGCCTAGGAAATTATGTTGGAGCGGCTCATTCATCCACAGCTGTGATCAAACAGCAGTTGAAATGATGCACGTGTTGGTCTCAATGAATAACATTCTCCTTTAAGTTCGCTTGTGGTACATCACTCTGTGTTGCATTTTTAGCTGGATCTTTATCCATACAGGACCAGCTACTACTCAAGGCTCCATGGGTACCCCATACTGAAGACCAATAAGTTCAAATTCCTCACACTCTCTTTCTCCTTGGGTCCCTGCATCTGAGTCAAATGTAACACCATTCAGAATGAGCAAAGGTGGTTTATAGGCACAGATGCCTTTTTCTCTAACAAAGAAAAAAAGTCTTTGTTTTTATTTGATTACTTTTGTGGTCCAATTAGAATTTTACATCGCATAACAGATGTGCTCTTGGAAGTATGAAGGTAAATCACTTTCTCTGTATGTGACTCAAATCCTATTGGTAATTTGCTCTTTAGGAAGCTCAGCTCTGAGCATTTTTATGAAGAGAGGCTAAAGCTGAAGAATTAACCATCACTTTCATTAGCTAAGAATGAAATGGTAAGACCTAGGCTATCCTTGTTCCAAGGAGCAGAAAACAGTCTCACCTCAAATTCCCCCACAAGACTGGTTTTTTTTCTCCACCTGCTTTTTCCTGGGGCAAAACAAGCCAGGCAGCCTATGTCATCTGAGGATTTTAGACCCCCTCCCCTCACTTTATTTCCTCTCCTCTCTTCTCCATGATCTTGTCCTGGGATTCCAGCCTTTCTGAGTCCTCCTGCTTTCTATCCCTGAGAAATGTTGGCTCTAAAGGAAGAGGCAATGCAGGCCACTCACCCCAATGTGACCATTAGATCCTTGTCTCCCTCTTCTGGGGTACCAGCATCTCTAAGCTCAATTGTGGGGCAGAAGAGGCTCCATCTCTGAGGAAAGGGTTTCAAGACTTCTTAGATGGGCAAGTGGAGAAAGAATACCAAGGACAGAGGGGTCTGATGGGGACCATTAGCCTATTCTCCCTATAGGTTAGGACAATCTCAGAGAGGGCTGCCTTAAGACAAAGGGGTCACCCCCAAAATGCTCCCTGGATCTGGATACTAAGCACCTGGCCAGGAAGAACCTGAGGTCAGGAGTGAGAGGTTGGAAAAGAGACTGTAACAGCTGTGAAGAAGCATCCAATGCACTCCAGGGCAAGGCTTTTTCTTGCCTTCTAGGGTGAAGAGGGGGAGATTGGGGTTCCCTCTGTGACATTCACACTCTTAGCTCACTGGGGCGACACCATCTGTAGCACATGGGAGGTGCAGTGTGAGATCTGCCCCACCAGGAAGAGCAGGAGTTGGGAAAGGAAGCTGACGGCTCTTGATACTCAACCCGAACACTTAGAAAATGACCCATCATCTTTGCCTTAAACTTTTCCATACGCTTGACATTATTAGAATTTCTTCTTAACTGCACAAATCAGCCTTAGGATCCGGGGCAGCTGGATGACAAGATGTTCGGTTCCCCACCCTTTCCCTTGAGTTCTTATAATGGAAGTGCTTAGTTAACACAAATTACCAGCTTTGCTCTTTACTCTCTTGACAGATGAACAAACATAGCATCATCATTTCTATGCAGGCTGGCTGGCCAAATCCATTCCAATTATCTATCACCCGAGCAGAATTCTCCTGGTGAAACAGGAAGACGTGGAGGGAGGTTTCCGGGTCATACTATTAATTCCAGTAAGCGGCCTGTTTCATGCTCCTCCCTGGAATATAAGAAGGCCTTGAATATAAATCAGACTAGAGAGTCAGGGTCTCTAACTTATTTAAAGACAAATATCCATTCATCTGTAGACGGACATCTAAGTTGCTTCCATGTCCGGGCTAGTGTAAACAAATAACAACAAGGATACTTTTTTACTAATTCATATTGGGAAACAAAGATAGAGAATATAGTCAAAAAGTCCCAGGGGTGATATGCAGGAGACCTCAGTTTTCACACCAGCCCAGCACCCATTCTCGTTTAGCCTTGACATGACCTTGTCACATTCCACTCTCAGTTTACACATGCAGGATTAAAAGGGGGTGGATTCAATCAGCAATTTCCTATCATCCATTCTCAGCCCTAAGGACCCCAGAAGTTACTTTATTTCAAAAATTTATATTTATAAATATTTTTAGTCATTGATGAAAGTGTGACATTAAAAACAAGAAAGGTGGCCACTTTTAATGCCATCAGACTGACAATAACTTAAGTGACCAAGTTCACTCAGTTTTGTGACCACTTCAAATCAGAGCTCCCCCACCATCTGTCAGATTAACTGAAGGACGTGGAGAATGCAACTTACAGAACTTAAAAGTGGCAATCATTTGGATAAACCTGTCACTGTGAATCAGGATTTCCTCCACACTGTGAAAACAAAATAAGATACATACGTGAGGACTTCCCTGGCAGCTCAGTGGTAAAGAATCCACCTGCCAATGTAGGAGTTCGATTCCTGGTCCAAGAAGGTCCCACCTGCTGAGGAGTAACTAAGCCTGAGCACCACAACTACTGAGTCAGCACTCAAGGGCCCAGGAATCACAGCTACTGAGCCTGTGCACCTAGAGCCCGTGCTCAGCAACAAAAGAAGCCACTGCAATGAGAAGCCTGCACAATGCAACTAGAGAAAAGCCCCAAGCAGCAATGAAAACCTAGCACAGCCAGTAAATAAATAAGTACAATTATTTATTAAAAAATACATAAGTGAACTGATTCTGAAATTGAAACATAGCAAAGATCACCATAAGGCTTTTATTTCTAATTTTTGCATTGATCAGAACAGTCTCATTGTGCTTTTTTGTTAAAAGCTTGAAATTATATGATCAATATATTTGCCCATGTTTCTACTGTGATTTAATTATTGATAGATATTAATATATTCAAAAATAATGCTTTGACTGCTTGTGTAGCTTCAAGTTCCATATAAAATTTCATTTCAAAAAATGGTTCCAGTCCTTTACAAATTTTGAAAACCACTGGACCAATTATCTCTAATTTTCCTTCCAGCAAGAGGATACTTTATGCAAATCCTTCTCTGGGGAGAGGAGAATTGTATGACTTCAGGAAGTTTCTGGCTTAATCAGAACCTTCCTAAGAAAAACAAACAAACAAACTTGATTCCCACATCTATAAATCGCCCTGAAAAGCTCATATCTTTCTCCACACGGAAGGAGTCCTGCAGAAGCAGGTTGTCCATTACCATGCAAGAGTCAGATTCTACTCCATGGATCTCAAGGTCCACTTGCAGAGACTTGCCTGCAGATGGCTGACAGTGGGAGAGAATGAGGTTGAGGAGCGGGAAGGAGCCTCAACCCCTCTGAGCATCTACTCCTTGCCAGCTCACTTGATTTCTTCTATTTATTTTCAAAACTTCTATTATTATTCAAAACTCTTTGCAATCTTTTCCCTTCATCCAGATGAGAAAACCAAGATGAATATCCAGGCAGTGAATGGCAGAAGCAGGTCTCAGATCTTCACCACTCCCACCCTAAAACAAGCTCCCAGTGGGTGGTGAACAGAACTGCCAGCTCCCCAGTGTGGGCTTCGAGAGGCAGGACCACAGCATCCACACAGACTGTGCCAGTGAGAGGAAGGCTGCAAAGAGGAGCTGGCACTGGAGCTGAATTTTGAAGGATGAGGAGAAATGCTCCAGACAGCAAAGAAAGCAAAAGATTCCCAAGCAGACACAGTGTGAGAAGAGTACAGAGAGAAAAGTGTCAGGGGAATGACATTTCAGCAGAGCAGGAATGAGGGCTGGGTTGGGAACACAGGAATGGAGCAGGTGGGTGACACCACCCTGGCCCAGGACCCTGGCTGCCAGCAATTCAGGCAACCCTCTGTGCCTTTACACCCCCTCCTCCATTTATCTGGCAATCTCTTCCTAGCCCACTTCTGCCTGGGCAAGTCTTTCCTGGTCTTCCAGAATTCTGCCAGATCCCGCCCATGCAATATGAAGCCATTCCTGATGCTCTCAAACAGTTGTAATCTCTCTTTCCTCTGAACACCCAGAGTTCTTTGATTTGTTCATTCTAAGGCCTCAACGGCTGAACACACAAGACACGTGATGATGAAATGGAGGGTGGGCATCAGCCTCAGTAACAGCTCTGTGTCGACTTTGCATTTCAGCAGGGCCATCCTCCACCCCCGCCCCTGCCCTTGTAGCTCCCGACACTGGTATCCCTGCCTTCAGAGCAGTAATGCTGGCTATCACATGGATAGACTGTGTATCATCAGGACACTTCTTGTCCCTCAGGTTGAGGTCCTAGCACCTAGAAGGTGCCTGGGCAGTATCTGTTGAAGCCAACTGAACTCTAGCCTCAGTTAGAGCTTCTCCCAGTTCTATCTCACGCAGATGTATTATGTATCTTTTCAAGTAACGCATGTAACCATATGAGTAACTTGCAGAAAATATTATCATCTGCAGATTAAATGTAAAGTTCATTTACTTCACATTTCTCCCAGGAAAAAAAACAACATTTTAATTGCTGCCTCTGTTTCCAGACCATTAGCCATAGGTTTCAATCTGCATTCAAGGACCAGCTCAGGCCATACAGAAGAGCCACCCAAGCCGCCCTGCACACACCTGTGGCCTTCTAGCCTGTGATTCCCTTGTTCCCTCCCCCACACTTCCCAGCCTCTGAGCATCCACCCTCGTAAGAAACCTGCAGGCTGGAGGGCTGTCCTAAACCTCTTAACCCAGATAGATTCACTCTTGCAGGCCTACTGTCCTGCTTGAGAGCCGCCCCTAAATGGGGCACCGAGGGCAAAATGAGTAACTTCACGGATCTCCACAGCATGGCAGAGAACTAGGTGCCCAGGAAGTGCTCAAGAAAGAGATTCATTCTCCAAGCTCTATTTCCTGTGTAGACGAGGAGCTGGAAACCCAGAACTCTCTGCCACTGGGCCTGGGGTGGGGAGCATTCAGAGCAACCCTCCAAAAACAAAGCCTGGCCTTGGTGGCTGGCTCAGCGTGCACGGAACATCAAATGGCCGGACATGAAAGGGCTGAGGAGGATGCTTGCTGGAGAGGCACTTAGCCTGAAAAACCTGAAACCATCCCCTTGACTGAGGGCCGCTAACCACAGCCTCCGTGAATGATTAATGACTATGGCCGGTGCTTATTGCAAACAGGCATGTGACAGCAGAGCCACTACCCTCCCACAGGACCTGCCCGCGTGATCGATGAGCCACCGAGGGGTGTGGAGGGGCTGCAGGGGGAAGGAGCTGGCTCGAGCTGCAGCCACCAGGCAGCACCCATCCTTACAGAGAGCTGGAGGGAGGCCAGGGCCTGTGCTCTGGGTGGCCGGCTGACCTCCCGTACAACACATAAGCTGGCCAGCACTAAGTAGCTACCTGGGCGATGGAAGGAGATCTGGGAGGCCTGAGTTCAACTCTAATGAGAAAAAGGTGCTGAAATGGAAGAGCTGGCGCCCCCAGACCTGCAGGTTCCTATCCAGTGTGGCACATCACAGGAGCCCTGTAGTTCCAGAACTAGCAAAAGGGTGCAGGATGTTTTGAGAGACCGCTAAGTGCTGGGTGCAGGTAAAGCAAGCTGCAAAAATGAGTTCCCTGGGCTCAGACACCTCCCCCTCAGCCTTCCCCACCAGCTGACCACTGCTGCCAGCGACACATAACTCCTCCCTGCCTCCAACCCCTGTACCACCTGGATTTGTGACAGCCATTTGGGTGGCTGATGTGAAGCCTCTGCTCTCATGCGTTCTCTGTCCTTTCCCTAGAAAGGTCAGTTAGCACCACGTCCTCACGCTGCCTCCCTTCTCCCAACGCACACCCTCTAGGATGGCTGAACAAGGGTTTTTGAGTCTCTGACATGTGGATTCAGTACGCACCTACCAGGTTCACTGAGCACAGATTGTGTGGCTGTAGAAGGCACTGCCCCTATCTTCAGTTTAGGGTCAGCGAGGCAAGTTTCCATCATGTGAAACAAGCAAAGACAGAGCAAAGCACAGCCCCTTAGGGTGCAGCCAAGTGAAGAGAGGGAGAATGACCCTGCTGGGGGAGGTCAGGAAAGACAAGAAGGGCCCTCGAGGCCCCCCTGAGCTGCCAGCCTCTGCCCATGCAGGCCCACTGTCCAATCTGGGCCACCAAAGCTTCCACGGCCACCACCTTCCATCTGGGTCTCCAGAGGCACCTCCAAGAGGCCCCGAGGCCGTGGCAGCAGCAAGCAAGCTCAGCAAAAGACCCAGGAACCTGGCACAGGCCTGGGGCTCTGAGACGACCCTGGGAACGAGCTGGGAGCCTAGGAACGACCCTTGTGGGGGCCTGGCTGGTCTGCAGACTCTGGCTCCGTTTCATCTTAATACACTCCTGCATGTACCTGACATCGGATACTCATCCTAGAGCATGCAAATCTAATAAATTCTTGGCTCCTGCAAGTTTCTTTAAAAAATATAAAAGAGGATCATATATAAAGAAGTTGATTAATATACACCCTGCTAAAACAGCCTGGAACATCTGTGTATTAAGTTCATTTATTAAATTACACCAATCTGTATTTTAATGAGTGAAAGATACAGTACTTATTCTGTCATCCATCAAAATAAACTCAGGAAATACTTAACATTATAATCATTTTTCTTGTTTGAACACGAGTTATGAAATATGAATCCTGCACTAAGAACGCTGGACTTGCCATCATGATCAAATATGTTTTCACAGGTGCAGCAAATATTCAGTTTTCATTTCTTTCTCCAACTGTTGAAAATATAAACCATGTTTTCTAGTCCTTCACTGGGTAACACTGCCTTCCCTCCACATGGCAGCCATTATTACAGACTTATTACCCACCGTCTTTCTTTCCCCCAAGACGAACTCCTTCTAAGTTGCTTAGTAATGAAAACACAGGCTCCTGTGGGGCCCCTGAAGCACAAGCTCATCCCAACAGGGCTCCTATGGCTCAGGCAGGGTCCCTGTTTCCTTGTCTTCCTTCCTGGGGGCGCCTAGATCCTCCAGGTTAGGGCCTGAGTTTCAAAAGCCATTTGACGCGAACAGTGCAGTTGGCACAAATACAAAAGGCAGTTGGGCCTCAGCTCCACTGTGGAGTTCCCACTGGCCATGAGGTTTCCCTGCCCACTCCTTCACCCCAGCTCCCCAGGAACCACTCCACTCAGGCGAGGGGCCGCTTTAACACAGGCTGAAGCCTCACGAGTGAGTCCAGCCTTTACCTGTGTTCAGTTATCCAGGACCCTTAGGCGCTGCGGTCAGCTTTCAGGAGCCAAGGGGTGGGGGGCTGGCTTCTCTGCCCGGGGATGAGATGTAGCTCACTGAGGCACAGGATGCAAGAAAAAGGCCCCAGCTGGGTAAGCTGCTGAGTGAAACCACAGGATGAGCTGATGAAACCCAGTCATGAGCTGGCGAGGCTCCGACCTGCTTAACCCTTCAGGCTCAAGTTGCCAGAGTTCAGCTATCAAGTCCACTCCTATCCCTTTGTTCTCATTCCTGGCCACTCTGGTCCCCCAACATATGCACAACACCCACTCTTCTCTGCAGCCCTCCTGAACTACTTCCTGCTGGTGCATAAACCCTCCACGCTCCCTCCCACCTCAGGCTTTGGCCGCTGCAATTTCCTTGGCCTGGGATACCTGCTCTGCTCTCCCTTTACTCCATTCAGTTCAGTCGCTCAGTCGTGTCTGACTCTTTGCAACCCCATGGACTGCAGCGTGCCAGGCCTACCTGTCCATCCCCAACTCCCAGAGTTTGTGATGTCCATTGAGTCAGTGATGCCATCCATCCATCTCATCCTCTGTCATCCCCTTCTCCTCCTGCCTTTGATCTTTCCCAGCATCAGGGTCTTTACAAGTGAGTCAGTCACCTGGTTAATTACTTCATTGTGATTTCAAGCCCTACCTGTTCAGAAAACTCAGTGGGAGGAAGCACTAGTAATCTATGAAACTTCACAGTGGAACTGACTCCTAAGGAAAGAATGGGAAGGTATTCAAGACAAAGGGATCCTCTGGAGCAAATGCAAGGGATGGAGGATGCCCTAGGCTTGATGGGAGGGTAGATGGGAGGGTTGTGGAGCAACGAATGAGTTTGGGGCCAATATAAGGAGAGTCTTGTGTGCTGATCCATAAAGGGACATTATGCTGTAGGAAATGAAGAAGATGGGGTTCCCTGGTGACTCAGATGGTAAAGAATCCATCTGCAATGCGGGAGATTTGGGTTCGATCCCTGGGCTGAAAAGATCCCCTGGAGGAGGGCATGGCAACCCACTCCAGTATTCCTGTCTGGAAAATCCCCGTGAACAGAGGAGCCTAGTGGGCTACAGTCCACAGAGTCTCAAAGAGTCAGACATGACTGAGTTACTAAGCACACACAGCAAACCCTGGTGGTCTAGTGGCTAAGACTCCAGTCTTCCAATGCAGGGGGCCCAAGGTCTGCCCCGGTTGGGAAACTACATCCTACATGCTGCCACTAAAGATCCCTCATTCCACAATCAAGTTTAAAGATTCCAGTACAGCCAAATAAATAAATAATAAAAATACATTTTTAAAAAGGAAATAACAAGCAACCTTTTATTTTAACCTCTCATTTCTATACTTGGCAGACTTAAGAAAACAAAATTCAGGTCCAGAGTTGTGAACAATAAATATGTAAAACAATGTAACCATTTCAGACTAGTATAATCCCAAAACAATCTTAATAATATAAAAAGAGTTTAAGATTTTTAAATGTTTATAACCAAAAGGTTCACAATTCTAAACAACTAAATGGTATATAAACTTCTCTTTTTCTGTGAGGAACATTTATATTTTTATCCATCATATAAAGCTAAATATGGCTTTCCTAGGTGGTGCAGTTATAAAGAAACCACTTGCCAAGCAGGAGACCACGGAGACTCAGGTTGGACCCCTGAGTCAGGAAGATCCCCTGGAAGAGGGCATTGCAACCCCCTCCAGTATTCTTGCCTGGAGAATCCCATGGATAGAGGAGCCAGGCAGGCTACAGTCCACGGGGTCGCAAGAGTCAGACAGGACTTAAGCAACTAAAAAAGCAACAGCAAAGCTAAAATGACCCCAACCAATTATCCCCCCTAGATGACCAAAATATTAGTAAAAGCAAGGGGCTTTTGAAGGGTTTTGAAACTTCAAGAGCTGTGTCTAGATTTGCATTTAAGAAATAAAGTCTATTTGGAATTCGGTAGGTGTACAGGAGAGCCGGGGGCAGGCAGGGGCTAGTGGGACAGCGTTAGAGTAACTACAGAGGAGGGATGCTGAGCTGGAGCAGAGAGTGGCAGGAGCCCCCTCCCTATGGAGCTGGAAAGCACACAGTGGGTGTTGAGGAGGACTTCCTGAGAAAATCATCTATGGCCCAGACTGCCAGTAAGCACAGGTGCAGGTCCCTGCTCTCTGGGTCCAAGGAAGCCCCAAACTCCCCAGCACTGAAGGACCATCCTTATCCCCTACTATCCAGTTTGTTGGTGAAAAAGGGACTCCCCCCAACTCCCTCAACACTGAAGAGCTGAGACTGACAGCAGTTTATCAGTCACGTGCCTTGACAGTCACCACACAGCATGCAGGGCCCCACGGGGCTGCACTTGGGAGGGAAGAGAACCAGAAATGGCTGTGGCAGCCAGGCCTTAGGGTAACAGGAGGGTGGATGCTCCCTTGCTCACAGGAAAGTGTGGTCGGCTTGCTTGAATAATTTCACAAGCTGGCAGGAGGTGAAACACGTGAGGCTGAGGACTGGTGGGAGGCGGTTGTTCCAGCTGATCGGAGAACTAGTGGGAGCAGGGTGGGGGAGTGGGGGGTCGTCTTTCTCTTGGGGTATGGGCATATCTGGTGAGAGATCTGGGAACTTTTAGTCAGCCCTAGGGGGGCCCTATGAAGCTCCAGAGTTATCCAGGAAGCAAACGGCACTTCAGGCCTTACTATACAAGTAGGCTCCAGGGAAGAGAGAGAATGAGATGGAGATGAGGAAAAGTAAAGCAAAGGACAGGCCTCAACGCAGGTGTGACATGACCTGGGGATACATATACCTCAATTCCGTATGCTTGAGGCTCATAGGAGAAAAAATAATATTTTTTGAAAAAACAACAAGGAACAAGAAAGAATGAGGTTCAGATTTCGGGGGAGGAGATGGGCTAGGCTCTCAATACAACCAGGCTGCAAGCCAGGGGTCTGTGTTCTCAGCAGAACAGAAAATGCAATTTGTTACAAAATGTCCTGAGAGTGATTGCCCATTGAGATAGCAAGAAGAGAGGGAAATAAAACTTCAAACGGGGTTTAATGGCTGAGCTGAGGCGATTGGGAGGCAAGGCAGTCTGCTCTGTGTGTGAGCTGAGCGGGGCAAGGAAGCGGTCAGCTGAGGGCCACCGCTTGTTGAAAACTGTTTCTCTGTCACTCAGACACTTTCCCCCAGAAAAACGTTAAAGTTACCTCCGGAGTCCACAGGGAGCAAAGTGAAGACCTGGACATCTAATAAAATATAACGAGGCAGGTTGTAATCATGAAGCGTCTAGATGGCAGGACTGTTGAGAAACTTCTATAGATAGAGGTCGGGGTCAGCCACTTGTAGATACTTCCCAGGCCTGTGTCATTGTATATGGAGGATGAGAACCAAAGGAGCTGGAACCTGCCGGGAAGTCCGTGCACGCTCTGAGCTGTCTCACCACGCATCTGAAATCCAGCAGGAAACCAAATTCGAGACAGCTGCACCCACAGGTCGAACGTCTCTCAATCAAAGCCTGCCTTTCTATCAAGGGAACGCCCCAGGCAGAGACAAACGGCCCCTATTTCCACCCACCTCTTCCACACATGCCAAGGAGTAACCTGGCCTATAAAACAGCCACCCAAGATGCCAGGAGAAGTCTTTCTGCACAGACCTGAAGAGTAACAGCTCACTTTCTTTCTCTCTCTCTCTCTCTGTCTCTCTCTCTCTGTCTCTGTCTCTCTCTCTCTGTCTCTCTCTCTCTCACACACACACACACACACACATACTATAGTAGCCCAAAGATGCCTTAGAACATCCACACCTGCCCAGTTAGGGACAGTGGAAAAAGCCTTCAGACCTGAAATCTGGAGGAAGTCTACATTCCAATCCCCCGACTGCTGGTGGGAAAATCACTAGGAGACTGCCTATGTGGCCTTCAGCAAAGCACATCTCTTCTGGGCTTCTTTACCAGCTGAGCCACAAAGGAAGCCCAAGAATACTGGAGTGTGTAGCCTATCCCTTCTCCAGCAGATCTTCCTGAACCAGGAATCAAAGTGGGGTCTCCTCCATTGCAGGCAGATTCTTTACCAACTGAGCTATCAAGGAAGCCTTCTGGGCTTCTACCTGGTAACAAATGAGGATAAGGTTTGCCTTGCGTATCTCTCCCAGTTCAGTTCAGTCACTCAGTCATGTCTGACTCTTTGCCACCCCATGGACTCCAGTACGCCAGGCCTCTCTGCCCATCACCAACTCCCAGAGTTTACTCAAACTCATGTCCATTGGGTCAGGGATGCCATCCAACAATCTCATCCTCTGTTGTCCCCTTCTCCTCCTCCTTTCAATCTTTCCCAGCATCAGGATCTTTTCAAAAGAGTCAGTTCTTTGCATCAGGTAATCCAAGTCTATGTCCTGACCAGTAATGCTGAAGAAGCTGAAGCTGAACAGTTCTATGAAGACCTACAAGACCTTTTAGAACTAACTCTCCAAAAAGATGTTCTTTTCATTATAGGGGACTGGAATGCAAAAGTAAGGAGTCAAGAAACACTTGGAGTAACAGGCAAATTTGGCCTTGGAGTACAGAGTGAAGCAGGGCAAAGGCTAATCGAGTTTTGCCAAGAGAACTCACTGGTCATAGCAAACACTCTCTTCCAACAACACAAGAGAAAACTCTACACATGGACATCACCAGATGGTCAATACTGAAATCAGATTGATTATATTCTTTGCAGCCAAAGATGGAAAAGTCCTATACAGTCAGCTAGAGCTGACTGTGGCACAGACCATGAACACCTTATTGCCAAATTCAGATCTAAATTGAAGAAAGTAGGGAAAACCACTAGACCATTCAGGTATGACCTAAATCAAATCCCTTATGAAATGGTATCTCTCCCAAATGGGTGACAAATCAGACAAGATAATGGATCTTTAAAAAAGAACCTAGAAAGAGACTCACAGACTTAGAGAATGAACTTATGGTTTCAGGAAGAAGGATGAGTGGAAGGGATAGTTAGGGAGTTTGGGATGGACATGTTATATTTTTAAATGCTATATTGAAAATACATAACCAACGAGGACCTACTATATAGCACAGGGAACTCTGCTCAATGTTATATGGCAGTTGGATGGAAAGGGAGTTTGAGTGAGAATGGATACAGGTATATGTATGGCTGAATCCCTTTACTATTCACCTGAACCTACCACAACATTGTTAACCAGCTATTACAAAATAAAAATACAAAATAAAAAGTTTTAAAAGAAGGAGGAAAGAACCTAGAAACATGAAGCCCTACACCAGCATGGTACAGGCCAAAATCACAGCCTACCCTGTGTTGACTCCTCATGGAAACTGAGGCAAGGACAGGCTTGCTGGTGACTCAGGCTCGTAGAAGACTGCTACCACCTGGCCTGTCCACATTTCCCACAGAAGACCCCTTCCACTGACCCACATGTTATAAGCTCATCAGCACTGGGGCTGACTAACATTTTGTCCCGATCTTGGCTTTGATGTGGAAGCCACAGCAAGGCTCATAACCAATGCCCAAGCCACCAGCCAGCTCCGTGGTTCTCCCCCTCAGTGGGATGCTCAGATACCCCACAATACAAAGGCAGCTTTGAAATCAGCTCTCAAGGCTGCTCTCTGGAAGTGACCCAGTTAACTTTTTTCTGCAAGGTCATAGACAGGTCTCAGTCTTTGATGTGTCCAAAATGAAGAGATATGAACATTATCCCTGGAATAAGCAGTCTGGATTTTTGCCCCACGTAGGCAGCAAAATGCCAAAGTTAAGGCATCAGAGTCTGGTCTTCACCTACTTACACTCACAGGAAAAAAAAAAATAACAGCTTTGATTCAAAATGTTCTTGAAAGATCTAGTGCTGTGTTATCTAATCCAATAGTCTTAGTGGCTTATGCACACTTGTGTCTAGTTTGTATTTTTTTGTTTTTATTTTATTTATTTTCTTTACATTGCTGTGTTGGTTTTGCCATACATTGACATGAATCTGCCATACATTGACATGAATCCGCCACGGGTTTGGCCCATTTCTAGTCTGTATTGAGAAGGGCTGTGAGTGTAAAAAGCACACCAGATGTCAAAGACTGGACATAAGAAAAAATGTAAAATTTCTTGATAATTACATTGATTAAATGTTGAAATAATATTGTGAGTATTATTATTACTAGATTAAAATATATTTTAAAATGTTCTTGAATGAGCAGTAAAAATTATTAATTTTATTAAACCTGATCTTTTCAATATTTTATGTGATGAAATGGGATGTGCTTATCTAACACATCTACTGTGTCCCAAAGTACCATGGTTGGCTCGAGAAAAAAACTGATTCACTTTGCTATACAGCACAAACTCACACAACATTGTAAAGCAACTATTTGGTTTATTTTTCAAGTTGCTTAGTCATCCTTTGTGACTCCCTGGACTGTAGCCTGCCAGGCTCCTCTGTCCCTGGGATTTTTTTCAGACAAGATTACTGTAGTGGGTTGCATTTCCTACTCCAGGGGCTCTTCCTGATGCAGGGATCAAACCCAAATCCCCACACCTCCTGCATTGTAGACAGATTCTTTATCTCTGAACCAATGGAGAAGCCCAAAGCAACTACATTCCAATAAAAATTTAAAAACAAACACTCGTACTGCTGTTTCAGTTGCAAGCTAAATGTCATTTTTGTTTAACAGTACATCACTTTTACTTGACAGAAGACTGACTCTAGTTACTCAGACTTGGGTACTTGACAAGATTTTTTTTTTAATAAATGAAGTAAGCTTATCATTTCACCAATGATAAGACTCAGGCTTTTAAATGAAAATGAGACATTTGGAAAACTTGTGTTTGCCATTCAGAATATGACTGCTTTCCAATACTTAAACACCTTTCTGGGGAAATGAGAGGTGATATTAATGAATGTCATTTTGATATTGTGTAATTAAATGCCTTAGTCAAACATTCAGAATATCGGTATAACTCAGCATACCAATGTTTTCAAAATGGCCAAATAGTGTGCTACAAAACTGTGAATGTGTAACCTTTCTATTTAAAGGGCAAGAAAGACCAGTGGAATTGTGTTGCTGTTGTTCAGTTGTTAAGTTGTGTCCAACTCTTGGTGACCCCATGAACTGCCATGTGCCAGGCCTCCTTGTCCTTCACTATCTCCCTGAGTTTGCTCAAACTCATGTCCATCGAGTCAGTGATGCCATCCAATCATCTCATCCTCCATCACTGCCTTCTCCTCTTGCCCTCAATCTTTCCCAGGATCAAGGTCTTTTCCAATGAGTCAAGTTTTCGAATCAGATAGCCAAAGGATTGGAGCTTCAGCTTCAGCACCAGTCCTTCCAATAAATGTTCAGCATTGATTTCCTTTAGGATTGACTGGTTTGATCTCCTCCATGTCCGAGGGACTCTCAATAGTCTTCTCCAGCACTACAGTTCCAAAGCATCAATAGTGTAACCAAGTACAAAAATTTGTTGACGTGACTTCAAATTCCACATGGCAATTAGGTTTTAAAAAACACCACTGGTTGACTTTTGGTGTAGAATCACTGAAGAATATTCACAGTTATCTGAAAAAGCTTTTAACATACTCCTTCCTTTTCCAGTGATAAGTCTGTGCAAGCCTGAATTTTCTTCACTTTTTCAACCAGAACAATATATCTCAACAGTCTAAATGTAGAAACAGATATGAAAACTGAACAGTCTTCTATAAAGCCATATTTTTAAAGCATTTGCAAAAATGTAAAACAATGTCCCTCTTCTCACTTATTATTTGGAAAATGAGAATTATTTTTCATTAAAATAACTATTTTAGCACAATTTGTTTGACTGGCATTTTAGTGAATTAATCATTTTTTGTTTCTCAGTTTTAATTTCTGATATGGTAAATATTGATGGATAAAACCACATGAAATTAGAAACTCTGGCTACTTCCCTGGTGGCTCAGTGGTTGAGTCTCCATGCTTCCAAAGCAGGTGGCATGGGTTCAGTCCCTGGCCAGAGAACTAAAATCCCACCTACTGCACAGCACAACCAAAAATTAAAAATTAAAAAAGAAGTCAACACATGTAAAAGTCTTTGGCGCCCACAATAATTTTGAAATGCGTAAAGGGCTCCTGAGGCCAAAATGTTTGCAAACTGCTACTCTACAGGAACTTTGTGATATTATTTACTTGTTCATCAAACCTACTAAGCCTCTATTACATAGGAGATTCTCAGATGAATACTGGGGAAATGCAGAAGGATAAGATACAGATATCACCCACCCCGCCCCCTCAGGAAGCTCAATGTGTCGAAGAAAACAGCTACTTATGGCACAAAAGAATAAATGTAACAATCAAAGCAAACTCTAAGAAAATTCTGTTACCCAATTTAGGTAAATGAAAACAAGTTCCCAGTAGAACTGGTGAGTGAGGTGGGACTGAGTTACAAAGGATGACATGAGATTGTGCAGCAGAAAATACAGGCTCCAATGAGTCAAAGGAGAAAAAAGGAAGAGGTTATTTCAGCCAGGTTTCCGTAGGCAGTGGGAAATAATGAAAAGTTCAAGCAGAAGAGAGGTGGTCAGATTTTTATTTTTAAAAATAAATTGGTTTCAAGCAACCCCATTTTTAAAAGGGCAAAGGACTTGAGTAGACACTTCTCCAAAGAAGACATACAAATGGCCAATAAGCACATGGAAAGATGCTTACTAATCATTAGTGAAATGTTCATCAAAAGTCACAATGAGATACCACCTCATGCACATACACAGTTCAGTTCAGTTCAGTCACTCAGACATGTCCAACTTTTTGCAGCCCCATGGACTGCAGCACGCCAGGCCTCCCTGTCCATCACCAGCTCCTGGAGCTTGCTCAAACTCATGCCCATCCAGCTGGTAATGTCATCCAACCATCTCATCCTCTGTCATCCCCTTCTCCTCCCGCCTTCAATCTGTCCCAGCATCAGGGTCTTTCCCAGTGAGTTAGTTCTTCCCATCAGGTGGCCAAAGTATTGGAGTTTCAGCTTCAACATCAGTCCTTTCAATGAAAATTTAGGACTGATTTCCTTTAGGATTGACTGGTTTGATCTCTTTGAAGTCCATGGAGCTCTCAAGAGTCTTTTCCAACACCACAGTTCAAAAGCATCAATTCTTCGGTGCTCAGATTTCTTTTTTTTTTCCTCCCTTTTATTGTTTTTACCATACAATGCCATGATATCACTATGGGTTTACATATGCTCCCCCTCCAGAAACCCCTCCCTCCCCCCCCCCTCCTCCCTCCCCCTGGGAAATCTTGATACACCAGCCCCGAGAATCAATCCTGGGCTGGCGATTGATTTCACCTATGATAATTAACATGTTTCAATGCCATTATCCTATATCATCCCACCCTTGCCCTCATCCACAGAGTCCACGAGTCTGTTCTATACGTCTGCGTTCCTTTTGCTGTCTCGCATGCAGGGTTCTAGCTGCCATCTTTCTAAATTCCATATATATGGGTTAGTATACTGCATTGTTGTTTTTCCTTCTGGCTTACTTCACTCTGGATAATAGGCTCCAGTTCTGTCCGCCTGAGTAGAACTGATTCAAATGAATTTTTTTTAATGCTGAGTTATATTCCATTGTGTATATGTACCACAGCTTTCTTATCCATTCGTCAGTTGATGGGCATCTAGGTTGCTTCCATGTCCTGGCTATTGTAAACAAAGCAGCGATGAACATTGGGGTATATGTGGCTCTTTCAATTCTGGTTTCCTCGGTGTGTATGCCCAGCAGTGGGGTATTAGTTTTTTGAATGTTGAGCTTTAAGCCAACTTTTTCACTCTCCTCTTTCACTTTCATCAAGAGGCCCTTTAGTTCTTCACTTTCTGCCATAAGAGTGGTGTCATCTGCCTAAGGTTTCTCCTGGCAATCTTGTTACCAGCTTGTGCTTCATCCATCCCAGCCTTTCTCATGATGTATTCCTCATGAGAGTACATGAGAAGGGGAAGACAGAGAATGAGGTGATTGGATGGCATCACTGACTCAATAGACATGATTTTTGAGTAAGCTCTGGGAGTTAGTGATGGACAGGGAGGCCTGGTGTGCTGCAGTCCATGGGGTCCCAAAGAGTCGAACATGACTGAGCAACTGAACTCAACTGACTGAGCATGGCTCCACCCATCAGAACAAGACCCAGTTTCCCCCACAGTCAGTCTCTCCCATCAGTGAGCCTCCATAAGCCTCTTATCTGTCAGAGGGCAGACAGAATCAAAACCATAGTCACTGAAAACTGATCAAACTGACCACATGGACCATAGCCTTGTCTAAGTCAATGAAACTATGAGCCACGCCATGTAGGGCCACCCAAGCCAGATGGGTCATGGTGGAGAGTTCTGACAGAATGTGGTCCACTGGAGAAGGGAATGGCAAACTACTTCAGTATTCTTGCCTTGAGAACTCATGAACAGTATGAAAAGGCACACACTTGCGCACACAAAATGATTCAGATGAACCTGTCTGAAGGGCAGGCATAGAGATATAGACATAGAGAACAGACATGTAGGTATGGTGGGGGGATGGGAAGGGTGAGATGAATAGGGAGATGAGGATTGATGCATATATGCTACTGTGTAAAATAGACAGCTAGTGAGAAGTTGCTGTACATCACAGGAAGCTCAGCTCAGTGCTCTGACATGACCTAGAGGGGTAGGATGGGTATGGGGAGAAGGCAGATGGGAGGGCAGCCCACGAGGAAGGGGTTATATATATACATATGGCTGATTCATTTTGTTCACATCAAAGACTAACACAACACTGTAAAGCAATTATACTCCAATAAAAAAATAATAAATTTTTTAAAAAGGAGGTCATATCCTTAAAGTAATAAAGGAAGGAGTAGTTCAGGGTGTCATGGGAACAATAAAGGTTTGAAAGTTAAGAAAAATCAGCAGAAAAGTGTCAGAGCCCCATTAGAATCAGAGGTTCTGAGCTAAATCCGAGGGGAAAACATGGGATTCTTCCACTACAACCACAGAAAGCACACCTGCCTACATCTGAAGGGACAGAAGGATGCTCTCGTTGTGGCCAGCAAGGCATCACTGGGAGACAGCACAGTCAGCACTAGAGCATCTACTGAAATGCTCATTTTTATCAGCACAGGCCATCAGGCAGGGAGGGGTGTGGACAAATGGCAGGACTGATATTGGAAGTGTTGGCACAGCTTCCTACTTGTCTTTACTATTGTCAACGCAGAGATAATTAACTTAGCCTCTCTGAGTCTCACTTTTCCTCCTCTGAAAAACGTCAGTAGTAAATCATATCTCATGTGTTTGCTGTATTAGTGAGAAAATATTTCTAAGACATCTGGCACCTAATAAATTAGACAAAGGGAGGATATATGATGATGATCCCCATCATCACAGCAAGAAACTATGGTAGATTCGATCCCCTAGCCCATGCACAGACCCATTCATAAAAATCACAAAATGAGCCCACAGTAAACTGCATGTCACACTCCCCAGCACCCAGTGGTTCTCCCTTTCTCCCAATGCGCCTGTCTCCTATGCTTCCATAGAAGGCTAATCATCTGAGAAGTGCATCCAATAACTAGATCAGTTCAGTTCAGTGCAGTCACCCAGTCGTTTCTAACTCTTTGTGACTCCATGGATTGCAGTATGCCAGGCTTCCCTGTCCATCACCAACTCCCGAAGCTTGCTCAAACTCATGTCCTAAATGCTTTGCTTTAATTCACAGAACGAGCAGGGAAAACATGAACGAAGAAAGACATGAGGGAGGGAAAGTTGTGAATATTCATTTACATTATCAATAACAATAATTAGATGATAAGACAGAAACAGAGTTTTTCCAAACTTTACATAGCAGGTAAGCTCTTGGAAAACTAGAATTATTGGAAAACAAGTCCAATTTCTTCACAGACTTATGGGTGCATTTGTTGAGCCTGGACTGTGCTAGTCACCATACCCTCCTTGTGCGTACTCAGTCATTGTCCTACTCTTTGCGGTCCCATGGACTGTAACCCACCAGGCTTCTCTGTCCATGGGATTCCCATGGAATGGGTTGCCGTTTTCTTCTCCAGGGGATCTTCCTGACCCAGGGATTGAACCTGTGTCTCCTGCTTCGTGGGCAGATTCTTTACCACTGAGCCACCTGTAAAGTCTCTCTAGTTACCATACTCAAGGCTAAACATATGTGATCTCCTTTTACCTTCACCATCAGTCTATGAGGCAGTTACCCTCTGGTGCTTATTTTACAGATGATGAAACAGACAGAAAGTTTAAGGAAATTGACCAAAGGGACTTGCATACCAGTGTTCACGGAAGCATTTTCAAAACAGCCGAAAAAGTGGAAACAACTCAAGTATCCACAAACAGACAAATGGATAAACACAACATGGTATACTGAAATAGTATTCAGCCATACAAGGGGATGGGGTTCTGAAACATGCTACAGTGTGGGTGGACCTTGAAAACACTACACTAAGTTAAGCTAGCCAGACACGAAGGACAAATATTACATGATTCCACTTATACAAAATATCTAGAACAGGGTTCCCATAAAGGAATTTAAAAAGGGACAGGATCTCCACGAGATCCTGTTTTAATTTATCTCTTTTTAATTGAAGGATGATTGCTTTAAGTATTGTGCTGGTTTCCACCAAATATCAACATGAATCAACCATAGGTTTATCCATGCCCTCTCCCATTTGAACACCCCCACCACCACCTCCCTCCCCATCCCACCCACCCATCCTTGAGGTTTTTAAAAGAGCTAAACTGCTTTCCCAAGTTAGGGAGAGGGAGAATATCAGATTGTCAGTTACAGACATCAAAGAGCTGGAAGAACCTGACAGATTATTCTAGCCCCATCTTCTCATTTCCCAAGGAAGGAGCAGGGACTCAGAGAAGTTTGGGGAAATGCTCTAGTCACTCTTCAAGCCACTCCCAGAGCCAGGACTCAGATTTCGGTGATGGTGGCCTGCTTCCAGCCCAGAGCTCACTTCTGCACATTCTGTTGCAGCTTGGATGCACCAGCCTTGCTGGTTGAGAAGTCTGTGGTGCTGTGAGGACCTCCCTCAGAAGTCAAGAGAGCCAGACCTGGAGTCCCCGCAGCAAAGAAGCTTCTTGTCCAGATTCTTAAGACAGAGCCGGAGTCTCCAGGGAGGGCTGCCTAAGACAGCAGAAGACCAGAACTCCCTCACAGTGCTCAAACATAGGCCCACATCGCGCTCTGGCCACATGGTGAGGGAGTGGGAGAAGACCTAAACTCAGCTGACACGCCTAGATGTTTCCTCAAACTCTTTTTACATCCAATGACATCTGGGCTCAAGCTTGCAGTCCCTCACCCGACACCCTACTGTAGCAACCCCACCGCATTCTTTGGTTTCCTTGATGGAATGTGGGTGCAGGATGGAACCACTGCAAGGAGGGTAGAGAGACGGTGTACCACGAAGAAGAAGGAAAGTGTGCGGAGAGCATCATCTGGTTTATACAGATTCTTTAGATAGCATCATTGACTCAATGGACACGATTTGAGCAAACTCTAGGAGAGAGTGAAAGACAGAGGAGCTTGGCATGCTGCATTCCATGGGGTTACAAGGAGTCGGACAGGGCTTAGTGACTGAATAACAACAGCAACAGCAGTTTTGGATCCCTGCTTACTGTTGAGGTATGAAATTCACCTGCTTTTCTGTAACTTCATGTTTGAGCCCCACTGTTCTGGGGTGGCAGAAGCATCACCTCAAATACCTCTGTTTCTTCAGGACTGTGTCTATATCCTGGGAAGTTTCCATAGTGCCGAGGGGCCAGATAGAAGCTCACATCCCCTGCAGGCATTGCCAAAGTGCCCATCATCCCATCTGGTTGTCAGTTTCCAGCCCACACAAGTCCTAAGAAGGACATCCCTCATTCCAGCCACAAAGTACTTGAGCTCCGACAATCCCCTTAGCTTTCCTGTGCCACCCTTGAGGGCACAGGACTCATTTTATGCCATGTTGTGGCAGGAGAATCTTAGACTACAGACACTCTGTAGATGCTCTGTCTATCCTTTACCCAGGCAGAGCATTTCTAATGAAGGCAGGAGTGTGAAAATCTGTGATCATTCAGAGTGTCTGTCCCATCTTGTCTACACACAGAGTCCTCACTCTTCCCCGAAGAGTACCAGCTTCTGAAAACATATGTCAAGATAATTCTTCATTTCCTCTGCTTCCTACTTTCCCCAGCCCTTTCCTGAGGGAGTGAGCACAGAACAGCCCGTTGTTTAAACTGGCTGAGTGGAGAGGGATGGCAAAATATGGAACAATGGGGAGGAAAAAAATTCCACATATGTGTCACACAATGCTGTCATGCTATCTATCACATTCCTATAGGGTGTGGGTATGCAAGAAAATTCTTGGTGTGTGTATATTTGACTATCACTCAAGGGGCTGAAAAATGAATAGGTGAAATGAGGGGCTTTGGGGGGATGGCAATAGGGAAGAAATTCCACCACCCTGGTCCTCTCTCCTTGGGTGGGAGTACAGAAGCTTGAGAGATGTCAGGAGACCAAGGTCTCTGGGGGCACCAGGCATGGTCAGGGACATAGCAGGCATACTGCACAGCACTTCTGTGTAAAAGAAGCCCAAAACGTGTGTATGTTAGTCACTCAGCTGTGTCATACACTTCTGTGACCCCATGGACTGTAACCCACCAGGCTCCTCTGTCCACGGGATTCTCTAGGCAAGAATACTGTAATGGGTTGACATTTCCTTTTCCAGGGGATCTTCCCCACTCAGGGGTTGAACCCAGTTCTCCTGCATTGCAGGCAGATTTTTCACCATTTGAGCCACCAGGGAAGCCCAGAGATAACAAATTCCAAAAAGGACGTCCCATCCTCTGGGCTGACACAGAAAGCAGGGCCTCGGCAAGCAGAAGGAGGGTTGTATTCCAGCCCAGCAAGCCCTTCTGCCAACCAGTTTTACTCCTCACATAAACTCATGACCAGTAGTGGGATTCCAGCTACTTTTCATTGTAAAACCATGTTGTACTTCAGATAAGATTACAAGGGAACCTGCAGGAGGGCATGGCTCCATAGTCAGTAATCCCGGGTAATTAAGGAACTCCAGACACAGAATGCCAAGGCCATCAAACATGGGCTACCTGAGTCCTTGGCTAGCTTAGGTTTGTTGTTTTTGTGGAAGAGATCTCCACCTCCCAGGTAATGAGCCAAAGCTTGAGAATGAAACATTCAGAAAGTTCCATGCTCCAACACTAACCTGCTACTCTTAAATGGTTTTCATGTGTCCGTGTATTGTCATGGGACACTGTATAGGGAAAGCAGAGCCTTAAAATTCACCTCCCAAGGTTAAAAAATGATAAACAAGAGCCGAAAAAAGAATACAGTTGTTAAGCCAGGCCCTGCACATGCCCAATTTTCTGGTAACCCCGATCATATCTGAAGCAAAAGCTGCTTCTAATCAAAGGTGGTTTCATAGCTGTTATAATACTTTCCACATTGGACGTTTTCAATGGTACATGGTCTATCAGGAGGCCTGTGCATAAATGGACTGCCAGCTTGAGGCACTGTACTCTTTCGGAGAGCCTGCATAAACACACGTGGAATGATACACCTTCAGAAACACCTCCTGCTCCTGCTCACAATGATCCTGTGGAAAACTGCAGTGCAAGCTGCCAAGTTAACCTGACTCTAGGTTGCTGTTGACACTATGGGAATGAACTCTTCAACCTGAGGAGCATTCTGATACCATCTGAACACGAAAAATGATCGGTGTGACCATTTTGCCTTTCTTCCAGAGAGGGTATTGGGTTGGCCAAAAAGTTCGTTCAGGTGTTATCAGACACTCTTACAGAAAAACTCAGACTAACTTTTGGGCCATCCCAGTACATAACTAGTACCATTCTAGATGGGCTTCCCTGGTGGCTCAGCAATAAAGATTCTTTTTTTTTTTTTTTTTTTCAGTTTCTTATAAGACCTACTGTGTTTTTTGTTTTTTTTTTTTATTAGTTTTGCCATACAATGACATGATATCGCCATGGGTTTACATATGCTCCCCCTCCAGAACCCCCCTCCCTCCAGCAGAAAAGATTCTATCTGCCCACATGGGAGACATGTGTTCAGTCCCTGGATTGGGAAGATCGCCTGGAGAAGGAAATGGCAACCCACTCCAGTGCTCTTGCTTGGAGAATCCCATGGCCAGAGGAGCCTGGCAGGCTACAGTCCATGGGGTTGCAAAGAGTTAGACACGACAACCGCCATTCTAGAGGCACACAAGAGAAATTATTTCATTATACACCACTGAGGCCGCTTGACCCTCAGTCAGTGAATGAAAAAGCATAGACTGGGACCCATCGTCTAGCCTGCAGAGTATTTGGGAAGAGGGGGTATAGAGAAGTACTGATATGCTAAGTGTTTAAAGTCTGATTGAGGAGGTTCTGGTTCTGCCCATGTAACTGAGCAAAGAGAACAGACTCTGCCTCTGCAGAAATGGCTCCTGGCGAGGGGGTTACTCGGTGGGCCACCATGGCTGGTGCCCGGGCGAGCTTCCATTATGAGGATGATGGTGCTGGAGATCAGCTCCACTGTCCCCCCTACCTGAGTGACTCCAGGATGGAAGAGAAGAGCAGGGTGAACATTGCACAAAGTCCTGTAGAAGGGACAGAACAGCCATCAAACCCTCTGAAAAACATGACTAAGAAATTTTGGAAAATGTGAAGGTGGGTTAGATGTCAATGAGGGATTAAGATAATTTTTCACAGAAGACACAGGGC
This sequence comes from Antilocapra americana, assembly GCA_007570785.1. NCBI lineage: Eukaryota > Metazoa > Chordata > Mammalia > Artiodactyla > Antilocapridae > Antilocapra > Antilocapra americana. The sequence goes on from ML663029.1 coordinate 148,688, forward strand.
TTGCCATGCCTTTGAAGGAAAATGTAATCACTTCCCGGCTATGGATTGTTTCCATGTGTTTATTTGTCAACAGCCTAATGAAATAATGCAAAAGAGGGAGGGTGTCCTAGCCCCAGATCTTCCAACCTGGGGTGCTAAGCAGCCCACCAGGCTCGAGCGAGCTGGGCTCTATTTCCTTCCCTGCTCCAGGACAAACCTTCAACTCTCAGAGCCAGGAAGATAGGGATTCATTTCAGTGGAGATTTTGCATTTTTCTCATTCTGCCCCAAACAGTCACATAACTTGAATGCTTTCTCCCCTTTGCTGGAGTCTTCATTTGAAAACAAAACAAGCAAACAAACAAAAAACCAGTTTGATAAAAATTGAAAAGACTGGACTTCCCTGGTGGTACAGTGGATAAGAATCTGCCTGCTGATGCAGGGGACATGGATTCAGTCCCTGACTGGGGAAGATTCCACATGCCTCGGAGCACCTAAGCCTGTGAACCACAGCTACTGAACCTGGCTTTAGGGCCTGAGAGCTGCAGCTACTGAGCCCTTGAGCCTAGAGCCTGCGCCTTGCAACAAGAGAAGCCACCAAAATGAGAAGACCACACACCGTAATGAAGGGTAGCCCCTAAGCACCAGAACTAGAGAGAGCCTGCGAGCAGCAGTGAAGACCCAATGCAACCAAAAATAATAAATAAATAAATAAATTGAAAGGACCAATGTCTGCCCCTCCATGGGCCAGCACTCTGACCGCTCGGTGCAGCGGAGGGGAGGCTACATTGGCAACCCTGGGCTCTAGCTCAGACCAGGTAAGGAGCTGACCCAGGATAAGTGGACCAGCACCTGCCATAGTCATTGGCAGGACCTGCAATCATTTCCTAAGTGTTTCGTATTGAATTCATTAGGTTATAAGCATGCTTTTATCAGAGACACTCTTCTTAAGCCAATCAGTCTTTTTTTTTTTTTAAGGCGAGAGGAAGTAGTAAAATTATTCAGAACTACACAAAACAAAACTAGCATGAGTTGGCCTGACCAGCTCAGTGCTCTGGTGTGTGTGGGTCATACATTGGAAAGAGGCTGTCATCCAGGGAGCACCCAGTATTTCATGTCATCTCAATCAAGTGCTCCTTCTCTGAGTTCCTGGTTACATATCTTCATGTCTCTCTTGGTTGACACCACCCTGATGTTCCTTAACCACCTAAGGCTTCGTGCATACCCAACAATGGGTTTCCATCATTAAGGAATGATTTCCCAGTCTGGCCCTGAGAACCAATGACTTTACATCTTTATTTATTTATTCGTCACTCATTCATCCATTTATCCAAAAATTTCCTAAGTACTTTCTACATGCCAAGAATGGTAGGCATTAGAAACAGATGGACTCCCCTCAGGGAGTGTGCAGTTCAGTAAATGAGGCAGAGGTTATGACAAATGGAAAGAAATTATACAGCAGAAGGGTATACAAAGAGAGTGCAGAGGAAGGGCTGTAAAATTCATTTGGCATAGGATGGGAAGACCTCATAAAGAGGGGTACACATAAGCTGAGCCTTGAAAGATGTACAGAAATTATCCAGAGAATTATCAATCATTTCCAGGGGTTTTGGTTCTATTTCCCAAGAGACCTGATCACAAAACACTTTATAATTACACCCATATTAAACTTTCAAAAGTCCTTTCCTAATATGCCAACAATTACTTGCCAGAGCTCATTGTAGCCACAGTGTTCTGGCAGTGAGTGGGTGGGTTTTGCTGGTTCTGCCACCACCAAGCCCCTGAGTCTGCTAGTCTCAGAGAAGGACTCTTCTGGGTCCATTACCTTCTATAAAGATTTCCAAGCACCAACTGAGTGACTGGGCCTGTGTATTTCCGGTCGTCGTCTGGCTGTGTTAATGTCAATGTTCAGTTTTGAAAAGGATGTGGGTCCCTATGGACCAGCCTTCCACCAGCTCTACCTCCTGCCCATATCTGACTTCAGATCTCTTTTCTATTCCCTTACTTTTACACGAGGCTTCCTGAAACATCATGATTCCCTCCTGCTATTCTTCAAATAGTGGGTTATAAGGCTGGAAGCTGGGGAACTGAGGCTCTACTTATAGGAATCAGAAAAAGTTTGGAGGATGGTATAAAGATACAGAGATAATATATTTCCCACATAGGCATGCCAACTCTTTTGCCTGTTGTGTTGATCAGGAAATTTCTTCTTTGCTTCATAAGACCTACAAAACTAACTTATCTCCAGTCTGAACTATCAGTGAGCAAATGTCCCAACTTGCCAAGTTCCTCTACCAACCAGGAACACTTAGGTAACCTGCAGATTTTAGCTGAAGGATACTGGAGAAGCTTCTTTAGGGGACTGGGGGTGTTGGTTGCATAATATTCTCTGGATCCTCTCTCAGCTGCAGTAGGCCTTGGGCTTAGTACATTCCACCTTGGGACCAGAGTGTCCAGTTATGCCCTTCATGGCAAGGACCTGACCAAAGCACAAGTGATCACTGACATGTGGGGAAGGCACAGAGTGCTGTGGATGGATTTCTAAGGAGCTGTGATACTTGAAGCAGAGGACAAGGACCACATGATGGAGAATGACTAGATGGTTTCAGGGAAGAAGAGGAATGAATGGCAGCAGCCAATTGAAAGGGAAGCAATTTCACATGCCTCCAAGAAGGTTAGGCAACCCTGCCTGGGTCTCCCCTGGATTCAGCAATCAGGAGGCCATTTATGAGCTCGGTAAGCACAGTTTTAATGCAGTGATGTAAGCAGCAGCCTGATTACAGCGACTCAGAGAGCGAGTAATGGTGGCGATGTTTGCACGACAAGGAGAATTTACTTAATGCCCCAGAATTATATACTCAAAAGGCTGAAAATGGTAAATTTTAGGTTACATATTTTTAATCTCAAAAATGAATAAATAAAACAGCAAAAAAAAGAGGGGGGAGTATAAATGGAAGGTAAGGAAAGGAGAAAGGATGGATATGGAAGAGATATGAGGTCATGATTCTGTTTAGTTTGAAGGCAGGAGTGATGAGTATGTTCACAGGCCAACTGGGAGGAGCTGATGAAAATACATAACATATATGAGAATACACCCCAAATATGGACAAATGGAGAAAAAGTCAAGGGCAAAGTAGAGTGACTGTCCTTGGAAAGAAGAGGGCTCTCTTCGTCCTGTGAAATCAGAGCGGAAGAGGGGAGGGTGTGGAGGGAGCAGGGAGGTAAGAAGGAAGTCTGGGCTTCTAGGGAGGACATGGCAAGGTGGACTAGCTCGGGACAGCCACTGTGGGGCCGGATGAAGGAGCTCCCTGGAGATGCATGAGTTTATCAGGTAGCGAGAGGAAACAAGGAAGTGCCTTTTCTGGCAAGTCTTCTGTCTACTCTTGGTGGCTTGCTCTCGGTTGTGAATTGGTCACCCTGACTCCAGCTGCCAGAGTCTCCTTGAGAGGAAACGTCAATAAATGCCCTCAGCCCTTTAGGCCAGAGCCTCCGGGACCCTCCGGGCCAACCTAGCTGTGGAGAAGGCAACAGCATTATGACTGGACTCCCAAGCTCAGCTTTAGGCAACCAGACACAGGCCTGAGGATGGTGCTGTGTCAGCCACGCCTCCAGCAGAGCGGCTGGAATGACGAGGACCATAGCCACTGAGCCCCATTCCTTGGGCTTGTTTACTCAACCAGGGCAGTGAATACACACCAGGCATGGCCAGACACCGTCAGCATGCTCCCCTTGCTTCCTGCTTTCATCATTATCTGGTTGCTCTGATGGCTATTATATCTGTTACTGTTTTCACTATTGTCGTTGAGTTCAACTCAATGGGATCTGGAGTCCAGTGTCAAACACACTGATGCAACAAAAAAGCATTTTTTATCTTGCCTGCCTCATCTATTAAGTTTCAGTTTTATAGGATTAAAACCAGCTGAGGTCTGAGGGCTGTCTCAGGCCCACTTGACTACCTTCAGGCGTCCTGCTGTGGTTTGCCACCCACAGTGACAAGGACCCTTCTGGGATACAGACGGCAGGGGCTTGGGGAAACTGGCAGACGGGTGGTCTGGAGAAGCCTCTAATTAAAGCTCTTCAGACCTGCAACTGTGGGATCTTGATCTCTGCTTCTAGTATGTGAACATGACTCAACCCCCAGGCCCCGAGCAGGACTCTGAGGACAGAAAACCTAAGAAGCAAGAAACTTCAGGGCTGCAATAATGGGGGGCATAGGATCTAGCACTGGGGAGGAGGGCAGCCTGGCTGAAGGTCACCCCTGTTCTTCAGCCCATAGACATCTGTGGTGGCACAAGATAGAAGCAAAGGGGAAAGAAACCCAAGGGGGCAACAGCCATCATTATGGGGTGGGTTTCAGCTGCAGAAATAAACCTCTAGGAAAAGAAACTTAAATGCCCCCATTCCTGAGTTTCTCCTTGGGGAATTATGGCAGCATTTCTGGGGCTCCCTGGCAGATCTAATGTGCATTGTGGCTGGAGCCCTGGCATTGAGTAAGTGGCCCAGACACTCCTGCCCACTCCCCTAGTCCCCTGGACTCTCAGAGGCCCAGCAAGACCTCCTACACTGCAAATCCCTCTTCATGGAACAATTCTCTGTGAGGAACAGTCATTCATTCATTGAAACATATTTATTGAGCCCACACATGCACCTGCTTAAAGCACAAGACCCCAGAAGAGATCTACCTTCAAGTGCCCCTTAGAGATGGCTTTCACCCTGGGAATGAGTTCCAGATCTTCTCTGATAGTGAGAGCTGAATGTGTGGTAGTGGGCGGTGAGCTGGGAGCTCAGAACAGGATACAGACTTGCCTACAGAGTTCAAAGACTTGACAAATTTCTCATGGGCAAATTCCTTTGAGCTTAAAGCAGATTTCAGAGGACAGTTTGAGACCACTTTCAGCTTCAGCTTTGGAGTGGCCCGGGAGCTGGGCTTCTAATCCAGGATGCCCTCATTCCAAAACATACACTCTTCCAGCTTTATTTCACTCTGTAGTCCTCCCTTATGTGTTCCTACAGGGTAGCTCCTGGGATATTTAGCATTTCCTGGTTATCTTAGGACTTGTGTTCCTACTGGGTGTGCTTAGGAGGTGAGCTGGACTAAGGAAGTGTGCAGAAATGAACAGGGTGGAAGTCAAGTTCCTTTGGTACACAGATAGATGCTTGTCCTCCAGGCTCAATTTCCTAGGGTTAGGACCCAGGCAGAATCCAGAGGGCAGCATACACCATTTTCAAAGAAGCTTTTGGCCTTCTGGGTGTACTTGCTGATGATGTGGGAAGAGAACAAGGTATGAGGGACTGAAAAAAGACTAGCCCCATCTGGAAGTATCTTAATGTCATTGTGACATCTTAATTAGGAATAGAAATTGATATCTTACAAGAAAAAGAGATTCAAGAATGAGAGGAGTAGCTCTTACATGGAAGGTACAGAAGTGTAAGATCAGAAGAAGAAGAGGCAAACAGAAAAAAAACAGCAACTGTATGTTAAAAATGAAGAGCAATTATATGAAGATGCTAAGAATGAAGAGAAGACTAAGGGCTACATCTCTTGAGAATACCTAGCCTCTAATTCATATTTTCTCCAGCTTCTCTGAGATCTGAGCCTCCTCTTAGGCTGACTTAGGAGAGTCATCCAGACCCCCTTAAGCAAATGCACTTGAAGAAGCCTTGTGATAGTGATGTGGTAATGATGGGGTCAAGTCTAACTGGACTCTACCATATCAGGCCAGATCCTTTCATCCACTCGGTTAATAAATATATAAATTTCTGTAATTTACAGCCTTGTGACTATGGACAAGTTCATTTAAAGTGTTTGTGTCTTAATTTCTTCATCAATAAAATGGATCCAATATTTCATATAATCATTGTGGGATCTATATTAAATAATGTTATAAACATCTAGCAAGATATCTGGCATACAGTAAACTTAATAGACATGGGCATTCTACTTATCGATCTGGATTCTTGCATTTAATTATGTTTCTTGGAGGAAAATATCAGTCATACTGTAGAAATTTGAACAAACTCAAAAACCAGGCAAAACCCAGTTAGCATCTATAGATGTTCAGTCATGCTTCCTTACAGTGGTTTACCAACCATAAAATAACTTTAAAATAGATCTCATCACCCCCTTTTCTTCACTGATATTAAACAATGTTTAGGTTATTGTTTCAGCACACTATTCCTTGATGTGTAACTCTGGACTTGTAAATTATATGCCTCATCATAGTATAAGGGAATCTTGATTTGTCTCTCAATTGCATGTGGTAAATGATTGAGATATAGCATATTACCCTTCTTTAGCAGCATCACTTTCATTTAAACTCCATAGTCAGAACTATCTCAGTGGCACAGTGTTGAAGTATGTGTTTTGGTTAGATGTGCAAAAAATATGAGATAAGCTCTTCATTCAATAGACTTATAGGGATGGAGGTGAAGTATTCTAAAATAGAGATGTTAGAATGAGTTTTTTTTTTCTTTTTTTTTTACTATTCTTTATATTTTCTCTTGGGGAAAATGATTTTCCCAGTGGATTACCCTCTTAAATGGTCATGGACATTAGAAAGGAAAGACATATTTACTTTATATTCAATTTTGCCTAACAAATCCAAGCAAAATAAAGTCAATATACATGCAATGTGCAAGCACTACATATATCCAAAATACTGTATTATATATATAATGTGTTTTTGTGTATATAAATTATAATACATTTCTATATAAAATATTATGAAAGTCATGTAGTAACTGTGGCAGGGTCAGTAACGATCACCACGAGGTCCATTTGCTCTCCTTCTAGTCTACTTCTGCCCAATGGATTCTGGTCAAAAATGATATTGTCACTTTCAGACCCAATCGTAGAAGAGCAAATGTGAATCTCTATGCTTCTCTCTTCTTTTGCACTGATGAACGAGGGACATTCCAAATGATGTAGCAACAAGATGGTGATGGAGTATCCATCAGCTGGATCCCAGAAGCAGAGTCCTCTCCCACCTCCTCCCTTTACTGACTCACAATGGACAGGTAACACAAGGGGTAAACCTTTGCCATGCTAAGGCATTGCAATGCTGCAATTAATTTGCTATCATGTTAAAACCTACCCTATTCTGGCTGCTTTACTTGCTTAGTCACTCAGTTGTGTTCAATTCTTTGCAACCCTTTGGACTGTAGCCCACCAGGCTCCTCTGTTCATGGAATTTTTCAAGCAAGACTACTGGAGGGGGTTGCCATTTCCTTTTCCGGGAGATTATCCCAACCCAGGGATGGAACTTGCATCTCCTGTGTCTCCTGCATTGCAGGTGGATTCTTTTCTTGCTGAGCCACCAGGGAAGCCCTGGCTAAGTCCAAGACTATTCCTCATAATTCCCTAAACCAAGCCTCTACCATAGCTTTAAACTCAGAGTCAAGGGCAGCAGGCTTTATGCAATGATTGCCTTCTATTATCCTTTTCTCAAATTGATGGTAAAATACAGATTATAGCCCAATTTTACTAAAAGTATTGACATATTTTTCCCCTTAAATCTGGACCGATTTGTTCAAACTATAAAACACTTTAATCTGGATGAGGTTTAAATGCTTTTAAATCTTCAAAGTTCCTCTTCTAGCTAGACTAACGTTCAAGCAAAGGGACTTTCCATAATAACTAATATGGACAGTCTCAAATCTTGTGTTCTTGAACTAGAAGGCAGGGACCTTGGAGCTGTTCCACTTGTACTATAGAAGGTACTAGCCAGATATTTTTGTGACATTAAGATAATTGAGCTAGTATTTATAATGTAAAAAGAAACAGAAACAGAAACAAAAACAGAGCAGCTCTCTACCAGCTTCATGGTTTATGTGAGACAAAATGAAGTGATGAAGGAGACATTTCTCACAGTTCATCCAACTCAGCTGGAGCCAAGTGATCTAGGAGGAGGCAAACATGCTTCAGTGGTTTGAGTTCAAGACTATGAAGTGAGAATAATATACTGCTTGCTGACTTCTTCACTTCACAGGGGTTTTATGAGGAATAAATAGTTAAAACACTTTGAAGATGACAAATGCTCAAGTGCTAAGCATTATTATTATCTGAAACTATTATTACATCAATTCTTTGTGTAATCAAGTATTATTATTGGAAGCTCTGCAAGAAAATCCAACCTTTGGAGATTTTCAGCTCTATTTGCAGAACAAAGAGGCCTGGGTATCATTCATCCTAAGTAATTTAGACATGTGAATCAAGAGTATTTAGACAGTGAGTGAGCATTTCTTGTTTGCCCATATTTCAACTAATAAGAACTTTGTATTTATTGGCATGACCCAAAATGCAATATGGTACTTTGGGAAGAAAAAAACCCCACAAGATTTAGATTCTAGAATAAAGTGAAACTGAAATGGAATCCACCCAAATATTTCCAGCTGAGATTAAACTCCTCCTGGCTATTTGAATAAATTGCTCTTTAAGTAATTAAAACTGTAATCTATGGTCTTTAGTAAATTCTGGTAATTTCTCTGTAGTCAGTTTCAAGTATTTTTTAGCTGGCTTCTTTCCAAAGAGTACACCTGTGTGTTAGTTGAACAATGTCTTACTGAAAGATGAAATTAACTAATTTTGTTTGATTTGGATCTTGGTTAAAATTCTGAAGTTAGATATTTATATGCAGAGCCACATAAAGAATACTAGCTTCAATTATTCCACCAGGGACTGTAATAAGATTTCCATTTAGCTAATAGAACATTAGAATATGCTTAGCTAATGAAAATGATTCATCTCTGTTTTTCTATCAAATACAAGAGTTGGAGGAGTGGCAAAGAACTATTATTTTAACTACAGAACTTCTAATACACTAACTTTCTTCTCTCCTGTGCTACATCCTCTTCCTAAATTTATTCACTTTTGTTTCTGAACTTTGAAAGGAACTTTATCTATTTTAATTCATGAAAACCCAATAAAACATTGTTTTGACTTTAAATAATGGGTCTTTAATGCCTTTGATCCCCTTTGTCCATGTAAAATGAAAGTCTAATGATTCCTATTAAATGGGGGGAATAAAGTTTATTCCAATAACTATTTTCATTTTATGAGTGCAATTTAAGTTTTCACTTTTGTCCATTAATTATATGAGATGTCACAAATGTTGGAAGATGAGATTTGTTTATGTTTCTGATTTTTATCTCAGTTAAAGTTTTTGTTTTGTACAGAATTAACATGGAACTGAGTAAGGGTGCCACCGAACACCCCTGTACCGCCTCAAGAGTGCAGGTGTGTGCAGTAAGAATCTGGCACCATTCACAGTTGTGCTAGTTTCTGAGTAATCATACTTTCCAGTGATGCTTGGGCCAGAGGGCCTCAGAATGGACTCCAAAAGCTTCCATCTTGCTGTCAGAAAATGCAAACTCGATAGGCAGCTCAAGGGATGTCTTACGTATGCTCACTTATATGCTTAGCTTTGTTCCAGCCTTTCCTGAGAACGCCAGTTTCTCCGCTTCAAGGATTTCTCTGCTCCAACATTCTGTGTCACCCTCGTCACACAGATTCAAAAACAACAAAAGCCACAATTGTCACAAGGGAGAATTCTATCACTGGCCCTATTAAGGAAATTCAGTTGCCCAGGAATGCAAAGGATCTCGTCTAGAAGTGGCATGACCATGGCGTGAGCTGCAGGGAAAGTATTGGGGTCTAGGACTCTCCAGCCCACCTTCATTTCCTTCTTAATTCTTTTTCTACCTTGTTTACATTTTACAGCCTTGCTGCTCAGAGGGGATCTAGCAGTGTCGCATCACCTGGGAGTCTGTTAGGAATCTAGAACCTCAGTCTCACCCCAGACCAGCTTCATCAGAGTCTGTTTTACCAAGATCCTCAGGTTACTCTGAAACACGGTAAAGTTGAGAATTACAGGTTTTAGCACAGAATTTCTGGATCCCCAGCTCCAGTTATTCACACCACGTGCATTCTTAGCTGGGTGTCTCTAGAAAGAAATGCTCTACCCCTCCTCTTTCCTTCTGGCTCATCAAACTCCACCTTGCACAAAGCTGTCCTTGGGCACTTGTACTCCTGTGCCTACCCTATCCAGTTATCTGTTACCCTTTCTTGTGACCTTGACCTTCCCTTCCTGCTGGTAAATGGCTCGGCAGGCTCCTTGGCTCCATTTACTCTCCCAGAGTGGCTGGAAATGCACCCTGAGGATCAGCTGTGGCTGGCTTGAAGGGCCCCACCCTGCTTCTTCTCTCGCCAGATGTAATCGTTCCCAGAGTTCAGAGGTTTATGACTTGTTTCTTGTACTTCCAAATGTGCGGTCAAGATGCCCTAGTGATGAATTGGCAGGACTAATGGCTTATTTAAATATTTTCCGAGTCTGCTCTTTCAGACCACTTCTTCCAAGTGGATATCTCTTGTGTGAGAATATGAATGTAATGAAACCATGAGATGCATGTCCAGTTTGTCTCAAACTTCTATACCAGTTGTCATTATACCGTCAGTTTCCACAAATTAAATCTACTCTGAAAGAAAGCATATCTGGAATTGGCCCCCAAAATATTTTCATAGGTTCTTGGATGTACTTTGCAAGTGTGTTTTTGTTTCCTAGATGTGGCAAGAAATTACATCTGACGCTCAGAAAGGGCAAAGATGACTTTCTGTATTTCTGGTGTACCTGGAGAATCCACCTACCTACACAGATAAGGCATTTATCTGAATACACAGACAGGCACACAATGGCCATACGTTATTATCTATACTCGTTGTCCACTTTAGAAACTGAAAAATGAAACAGACACAAAGGTTATCTTTGGGAAGAAAAATCAACTATAAAACTAATGATGTTATGTCTCTTACAGGCATTAGAATAAATGAAGACAATTCAGTTGAAAAGACATCATTGGTTGTACAATTCAGGTGATGCCCTCTGGATGATACAGAAAATAGTTTTAATTTGAACTGATAGGATCCTTAGAAGATTCAATTTAGCTGGTGAAGAATAAAGTACAAACTAGCTACTGTTTATTCTCTGTGTGTTCATGTATCTCTAAGAAGGTAAGTTCTAGATAAAAGGATTTCAAAGAGGATTTGAAACAGACTGGAGATAATTTCCCCTCATCATTGGGTCAGCCGCTTAGACAAACAAAGGCCATTTGGGACTCATTGAAAGAGTACTGGTCCCAAAGAGCATTCCTTGATGAGACAAAGGTGACATCTGGTCTGTCCAGCCTGCTCAGCTGTGCAGAGTGAATGTGCTGTGGGTCCATAAATAGCTACATAAACAAGTTTTTCAGTCTAGTCTAGTCATGATCAAAGATCTAAATGTTCAGCAAAACCCACTCTGCTTACCTAACATCAACAAATAGTCATTATAAAGATCAAAATCAACATGCACACAGGCAACAAAAGAAAAAAAATGAACTGGACTTCATTAAAATCAAGAATTTTTATGCATCAAAGGACACTATCAACAAAATGAAAAGCCAGCTGACAGGATGCGAGAAAACATTTGCAAATCACATATCTGATAAGGGTTTAATATCCAGAATATATAAATAAACTCCCATAATTAATTGAGCAAAAGACAACCCAATTTAAAATGAACATAGGATTTTAAATAGTTCTCTAAAGAAGGCTTACAAATGGAATATGAGGCCATGAAAAGATGCTTAACATCTAGTCATTAAGGAAATGAAAATCAAAATCACAGTGAGATACCACCTCACACCTATTAGGATGGCTGTAATTAAAACAAAACGCAGAAATACATTGGTGAGAGCATGAAGAAACTGGAAACTTTGTGCCTGGCTGGTGGGAATGTAAAATGGTGCAGACACTCTGGAAAAGAGTTTGGTGGCTCCTCAAAAAAAACTAGACATAGACTTACTAACCCAGGAATTCCACTCATAGGCATATACCTAAAATAACAAATCCAGGGAAGAAAGTCATGTGGAGATGGAGGCAGAGACTAGAACTGTGAAAAAGCCAAGAGATGCCAGGCCCACCAGAAGCTGGAAAAGGCAAGGAAGGATTCCCCTCCCTGAAGACTTCAGAGAGAACATGGCCCCAACAACACCTGGTTTTGACACTTCTGGCCTCCAGAACTGTGATAGAATGAATTTCTGTTGTCTTAAGTCTCCGAGATGGTAGCAATTTATAACAGCCAGCACTGGGAAACAGATACAGCTCCAAAGGAATAAAGAGTTGTGGGTGTCAGTTTTTAGCTCCTAATGTTTCCTGGCCAATAGAGCTTTGGGGATGCTGCTTGCAGGACAGCATCTCTCTACTCCACTCCTCTCACAGTATGCCAATGCCCTGGGATACAACCCTGTTATCCCTGACTATGCCTGTGCGTGTGTGCACGTTAAGCCACTCAGTCATGTCCAACTCCCTGCGACCCTATGGACTGTAGCTCTCCAGGCTCCTCTGTCCGATTCTCCAGGTAAGAATACTAGTGTGGGTTGCCATGCCCTCCTCCAGGGGATCTTCCCAACCCAAGGATCGAACCTGTGTCTTTTATGTCTCCTGCATTGGCAGTGGGGTTCTCTACCATAAGCACTGCCTGGAAAGCCTAGGGCTTCCCTGGTGGCTCAGATGGTAAAGAATCTGCCTGAAATACAAAAGACTCAGGTTCGATCCCTGGGAGAAAATCCCCTGGAGTAGGAAATGGCACCCCACTCCAGTATACTTGCCTGGAGAATTTCATGGACAGAAGAGCCTGGTGAGCTACAATCCATAGTCGGCAGAGTTGGACATGACTGAGCAACTAACACCCCTCTATCTTTGGTGTCAAATCAGGTTCAAGAGTGGCCCTGCCCTCACTATACTTACGATAGTGTCATTGTTCTGGGTAAGGAATTGCTGATTTTTTGCTCTTCATGATGGGCAATCCACTTTGAAGAAATGTGTTCTGCCAGCTTCCTCTGAGACATCCAAGGCACAAATATAATCTCTTGGTTTCTCCTTTGGCCCTGTTTGATCTCCACTGCATTTCCTCATAGATTGTGGTTCAAGGTTGTAGATGTTTCCTTTTTTGTTAAAGATGGAGTTTATATGTCTGACTTCTGTTCTCTTTGTTGCTTTGGGGATATTTCCAAGGCAAGAAGGTACCATCATCTTAACTTTATTCTGATGTTTGAAAACTGGGAGTCCACACCACATCATCCGAAGTTTTACTATTCTACAACCAGGGTGAGCAAACTTTTTCTGTCTAGGGTCGGACAGTAAATATTTTAGGTTTTGCCTCATAACTACTCCACTCTGCCACTGTAGTACAAACAGTATGTAAACAAACGAGCATAGCTATGTACCAATAAAACTTTATGGACAACCATAGAATACAGCAGAAGAGATGTGATATGACTTTCAGGGCTAGGTTATGAAAAGTATTCAGTTTCTAACTTGTTTTCTGGAACACTGAGCCACTGAGTAAGTATGTGAGCTGCCATGGTGGAGAGGCTCCAACCACCTTAATGAGATATCATACATGGAGACTCACAAAGAACTGCCACCAGCCCTAAATGTTTCTCTTGTGTTGTACTCTCTATTACTGTCCTCTATGGAACTTAACTAATTATGGAAATTAGTTAAATAAGACATGGTCAATCTACCACTTGCTGAAACACAATCTTACTTGAGCTTCCAAAATGTCATTTCTTACTAACATTAAAACTTGAAGGAGGCGGAAATTTGGTCAAAGAGATGAGCAAATTATGTAAAGCAGGATGTATAAACTTAGCCGAGCAACGGAAAAAAAGAAAAGCCGACATCAAGAAACAGCTGAACAAAGTAACAAAGAACATTTAAGCCAGTGGTTCTCAGACAGGGGAGAATTTAACCCTTGTGGCATTTCTAGAAACATCCCGAATCATGTTTTATTGTCACTCTGAGGAGAGGGTGCTACTGGCTACAGACCATGGGTGCTGCTAAATAGCCTACAATGCACAGGACAGCCCCTCCCAACACAAGAAAGAGCTAACTGGCCCCAAATGTGCATGGTTGCTAGGGCCAAGAAACCCTGTTTTAAGGGTCACTTGTTTAGGGAGGTAAAAATGGAATGTACTCTGAAAACTAGCAACACACATCTTTTTTCTTTAATTGATTTAATTGAAGGCTAACTTAACAATATTGTAGTGGGTTTTGCCATACATTGACATGAATCAGCCATGGGTGTACATGTGTTCCCCATCCTGAACCTCCCTCCCACCTCCCTCCCCACCTCATCCCTCAAGGTCATCCCAGTGCTCCAGCCCCGAGCACGCTGTCTCATGCATCGAACCTGGACTGGCGATCTATTTCACATATGATAATATACATGTTTCAATGCTATTCTCTCAAATCATCCCACCCTTGCCTTCTCACACAGAGTCTAGAAGTCTGTTCTTTACATCTGTGTATCTTTTGCCGTCTCACATATAGGGTCATTGTTACCATCTTTCTAAATTCCATATATATGCGTTAATATACTGTATTGGTGTTTTTTTCTGACTTACTTCACTCTGTATGATAGGCTCCAGTTTCATCCACCTCATTAGAACTGATTCAAATGCATTATTTTTTAATAGCTGAGTAATATTCCATTGTGTATATGTACCACAGCTTTCTTATTCATTCATCTACCGATGGACATCTAGTTTGCTTCCATGTCCTAGCTATTGTAAACAGTGCTGTGATGAACATTGGGGTACACGTGTCTCTTTCAATTCTGGTTTCCTCAGTGTGTATCCCCAGCAGAGGGATTTCTGGGTCATATGGCAGGTCTATTTTCAGTTTTTTAAGGAATCTCCACACTGTTTTCCATAGTGGCTGTACTAGTTTGCATTCCCACCAACAGTGTAAGAGGGTTCCCTTTTCTCCACACCCTCTCCAGCATTTATTGCTTGTAGACTACTTGATAGCAGCCATTCTGACCAGCGTGAGATGGTACCTCATTCTGGTTTTGATTTGCATTTCTCTGATAATGAGAGATGTTGAGTATGTTTTCATGTGTTTGTTAGCTATCTGTATGGTTTCTTTGGAGAAATGTCTGTTTAGTTCTTTTGCCCATTTTTAACAACACACATCTTGAAGGGAACAGTTTCCTCTGTGCAATCTTTTCCCCTTCACATGTTTAGCTGTTTATAGGCCAGCTCCTATTTCAGAAGGAATCCACTTTCTTATATTCATTCTGTCAGCCTGCAGTTTTGGGTGAAGTTCTGTTTTGCTTGCCTGTTTTCTCTGGCACGATCCCCTCTCCACCAACTCTCTTTATGAGCTTGACTCTTGCTCTCGGTGAAGAGATAGGCCATTATTGCCTCAAGTTTTGTCCCTGCTCCCAGTGCATTGCCTGGGCGAGGCTTCCAGGTCAAGCAGAGCAGCAGGGGTCTCGGACTCAATCTACTCCCTTCCAGGCCAAGGTCAGCCAAGGAACCATCCCAGGCAGGGGAGAGTTTTCTGTTCCTTTCTCTCCAACACCATACTCCCCAACATCTCTTCTGTCTTTTCTCACTCCTCTTTCAAACAGCGAGTGGAATCCTTGTCCTGGCTGCCTGATAAGCCTGCCCCACCTGGCGTCCCTACCAAAGGGCGCATTCTTTCAATCTTCCCCTTGAACCCCATTCTCAGATAAGGTCACTCAGGGAAGAGTCAAGAAGTTACTGCTTGTATGTGCTCAGTCATGTTCCACTCTTTGCAACCCCATGGACTGTAGCCCACCAGGCTCCTCTGTCCACAGAATTCTTCAGGCAAGAATACTGGAGTGGGTTGCCATTCCCTGCTCCAGGTTGCCATTTCCTTCTCCAGGTTGCCATTCCCTTCTCCCTTCTCTCATCTTCCCAACCTAGGGATCGAACCTGCACCTACTGCATCTCCCACATCGGCAGGCAAATTCTTAATCACTGAGACACCTGGGAAGCAGCAAGAAGTGGTTACTGACTGATGATTAATGTCTGACCCCTTCCACACAAAGCTGCCTTCTCACAGAGGGTTTTGCTTTGGTTCAGGGGGTAAAGGGCTAATGGGGGTTATCAGACATGATAGTACAAAGTGCTTTCCCATCCTTCATCTCACTGGCTCTCAGATCTCTTCTCTAACACTGAGAGAGCGAGGCATTTCCAATGCTCAGCAGGGAGATGGGGAAAAGTGTTCAGAGCTCCAGGTGACCCAGTTGGCTGCTGGTGGTACCTGCTTGAACAAGGGCTGCGGACCCCAAGCCTGGTCTCTTCAGCAGAGAGACACCTGTGTGGAGGGAGCAGGGAGGGGTGGGAAAATAGAACCTTTGCAGGACCCACCCAGGCTCCTCCTTACAAGCACAGTCCCTCTTATGCAGACACCAAAAGGCAGCCAGCCCAGCAAGCCAGAAGGGGAATCCAGGCTCTACTTCAGAGGGCGGGGTGGGGGTGGGGTGGGTGCTGCTCCTGTGTCCTGGCCCTCAGAGCTGCACTGTTGGTGTTCAGTCGCTAAGTCATGTCCAACTCTTTGCGACCCCATGGACTACAGCATGCCAGGCTTCCCTACCCTTCATGTCTCCCAGAGTTTGCTCAAACTCATGTCCATTGAGTTGATAATGCCAGCTAACCATCTCATCCTCTGCTGTCCCCTTCTCGTCCTGCCTTCAATCTTTCTCAGCTTCAGGGTCTTTTCCAATGAGTCAGCCCTTTGCATCAGGTGGCCAAAGTACTGGAGCTTCAGCACCAGTCCTTTCCATGAATATTCAGGGTTGATTTATTTAGAATTGACTGGTTTGATCTCCTTGCAGTTCAAGGGACTCTCAAGAGTCTTCTCCAGAGCTGCATGGTTTGGTGCAATTTAGGGTCCTGAACATCTCTTCCTTGTTAGACCCTGACAGAATCATGCAGTTAGCATCCTTTTTCCTCATGAGGAACAATTCTCAGCAGATGCTCAAACCTTCAAAAAGGCCCAGCGAGCTTTCATGTGTTTGATGTCTGAATTTCTTCTCCGTCCTGGCCAGGGAGGAGGACCCCAGATGAAATGGTTCATATTCTTCTTCTGAGTTCTCACTCAGCTTTCTTTCCTCACTAAAGTAAGGGTAATTATAAAAAAGGCAAAACAAAACTTAGAATTTCATTGTTGGGCGAAACATAAACCATTTAATAAATCTCCTGGAGATCCCTTAGGAGCCCTCAGTCTAGAATGGAAAAAAAAGCACAATTATTTAAGTAAAGCCTGAAAAATGTTATAATTGATATATGCCTGCAAGGTGGTGGGAGCCCAGAGGAGGGAGAGAACCCCTGGGCAGGGGGCCAGGGATGTAGGGACACCTTCCCAGAACAGTGTCACCTGCTATCATTATCAAGTAATACAGCATCCTCAGGTGAGAAACTTTGGCCTGTTTCAATGGCACCCCTACTTCAGCAGGTGATTTTATTTCCCAATATATAAACTTCAAATGTCAGTATTCTTGGCACGTTGCGTTGCTTTACTAGAAAAATCAAAGTTTTGAAATGATTTCCCATGTAATTCAAAAGGTAAAATATAATCAAGAAAAATGTAAAGTTTTTTTGTTGTTGTTTTGGTACAAATTATGCTCCGTCTATGCTTTTTCAGCCTGTTGAATTTTACCCTGTATTGAACTTCATCTAATTCATGATAAAGATCCTGGCAACAACTGCCTGCATGCCATCGTGTTTCTCTAAAACAATCATAAGCAAGTTACCTTATCTCACAGATGCAGCAAAATAGGACAGTGATTACCTCACACACCCTGACTAATGATGTGACAAGTATTGAGGGCCTTGCCTTGATGTTACCACTGCTGTGCTGATCTCATTTTATTACTCTCTCTGGCTAAACAGACTTAACCTAGTTGTCTACTCCCTGCCCTTTGTCTTGAAACTCCCACAGGGATCTGACCATACTTAGTCCAAAGTTTTTGCTTTGTTTTGTTTTCACAGGACATTTATGTGTTACAAACAACGTTTCCCTTTTTAACTAAATCAAGTGGCAAAGCTCCTGAAAGTGCACTGGTTTGGTATGTTCTCCATCCAGATGCATCCATGATGCATTCCCATTGAAGGCATCATGTGGATTATGATCAATGATGCATTGTCCTGTTTCAAATTAGAAGTGGAACCAGACACACCAACTCTCAATAGAGCCTGTTCCCTCTAGCACTCCACACTAAGCTCTCCTGAGGTGGCTGTGACCACCAGAATACAAAGCAATCTCTCTGGAAGTGCAGGGGAAGCAGAGCCTACTATAATCTAAGGAAATGCCAAAGAACTGGAAAGAGAGACAGGAAGCCTGGCGCGCTGCAGTCCATGGGGTTGCGAAGAGTCAGACACAACTTGGCGGCTGAACAACAACAAAAACAACAAGAGAGGATCTTTAAACCTGGGTAGAATTTCAAAAAGTCTAGAACAGGAAAGAAGCCATCCAAGGAAACGGAACCACCTCTGGCAAGATGCCATGGTAGAGAAGGACCTATTTAAGAAAGAGCCAATCAGAGTGGCTGGAGATCAAGTCTCTGAGGAAGGTCAGAAATGGAGGTAAAACTATGTAGTTGGGTCTGAGTCAGGTCATGCAGGACATTAGATAACAAGCTGGGCAAAGACTTTATTCTCAATGGATTCCAGTGATACAACTTTTGAAAGTTTCAAAACTTGAGAGGTTTTGAAACTTTAATTAGGACACCAGCTTCAGAGAGGAAGAGGAAGGGGAAAGAAACTTTGTAGTCATCAAACTGATTAGACTAAAGTGGGGTTGGATATGGCAGACAGGGGGAAAAGCCTGGTAAGAAGAAGAATGCCAAAGATTAGACTATGTATACCAAAATATCCTCCCTGTGCAAGGTTCAAAGGAGGCACCCAACAAATATTCATTGAAGTTGATGGTTCCAGAATTTGGGGTATGAAGAGCCAGTGATGATACTCACTGGGATCAGGAAGAGAAAACTAGGCATTAGGAAGAAAATGATGGATTAAGCCATGGGCAGTTTGCACATGAGGTGCTTAAAAGACCTCTAGGTGGGAATGGCTAACTGGCATTAGATATACAAATCTGGAACTCAGGAGGGAGATTTGGGATAAAGATGGAATCATCAATGTTGAAAGCACAGGTGAATAAACAATATAAATTATATCTTCCAAGAAACATGTATAGAAGGAAACAGAGGGCAGGAGGGATTTTCAGAGAACATCAATGTTTCTGGGATGGCATGTTTTACGAAGGCATCATTATGCCCACCATTTTCCCATGGTATATCCAGAGCCTGGGGTAGTCCTGGCAAAGGAACAGATGCTCAATAAATATTTCTTGAGCAGGGGAATGACTGAATTCAAGGAGCAGGTAGTCTGCACTTCATCAGAAGAATGGAGAGGGATGGGGCCAGAAATGAGACATTACCTTTGCTGAGCATCAGCTCTCTGCCAAGATTCTGGCTTTACTCGTGCTTTCTCCTTTAAGAGAATGAAGTGATGTCATGTAAAGCTTTACAAAGCTTCAGAGTCAAGCTTTGTAGTGACCTCAGCTATCACAGTGTCTGCAACTCCCACTGAATTTTCCCTATCTGCAACATTGTTGTATTTAGTATTCACTTAAAGAGTCAAGGTGGGGTTAAGGGCTTCTCTGGTGGCTCAGATGGTAAAGAATCTGCCTGCAATGCAGGAGACCTGAGTTCAATCCCTGGGTTAGGAAGATCCCATGGAGGAGGTCATGGCAACCCACTCCAGTATTCTTGCCTGGGAAATCTCATGGACAGAGCCTGGTGGGCTACAGTCCATGGTGTCGCAAAGAGTCAGACAGGACTGAGTGACTGAACGTGGCACAGCAAGGAGTCAAGACAAAATGAAAGTCCTTTGAGCTTGGGACATTCTTTTTTTAGGAGTAATTTTTTATTAAGATATAATAACTATATTAGTTTCATGTGTACAGTCAGGGTCTTTTCCAATGAGTCAGCTCTTCATATCAGATTGCCAAAGTGTTGGAGCTTCAGCTTCAGCATGACTCCTTCCAGGGAATATTTAGGACTGATTTTCTTTAGGATGGACTGGTTGGACCTCCCTGCAGTCCAAGGGACTCTCAAGAGTCTTCTCCAATACCACAGTTCAAAAGCATCAACGCTTTGGTGCTCAGCTTTCTTTATGGTCCAACTCTCACATCCATACATGACTACTGGAAAAACCATAGCTTTGACTAGACAGACCTTTATCGACAAAGTAATGCCTTTGCTTTTCAATATGCTGTCTAGGTTTGTCATAGCTTTTCTTCCAAGGAGCAAGCAAGTATCCTTTAATTTTCATAGCTGCAGTCACCATCCACAGTGATTGAGGAGCCCAGGAAAATAAAGTCTTTCACTGTTTCTGTTGTTTCTCCATCTATGGAATCAGATGCCATGATTTTAGTGTTTTGAGTGTTGAGTTTTAAGCCAGGTTTTTCACTCTCCTCTTTCACCTTCATCAAGAGGTCTTTTTAAGGCCTCTTCACTTTCTGCCATAAGGGTGGTGCCATCTGCATATCTGAGGTTATTGATATTTCTCCCAACAATCTTGATTCCAGCTTGTGCTTCATCCCGCCTGGCATTTTGCATGATGTACTCTGCATATAAGCTGAATAAACAGGGTGACAATATACAGCCTTGATGTACTCCTTTCCTAATTCTGAACCAGTCTGTTATTCCATCTTCGATTCTAATTGTTGCTTCTTGACCTGCATACAGGTTTTGCAGGAGGCAGGTAAGGTGGTCTGGTATTCCCATCTCTTTAAAAATTTTCCACAGTTTGTTGTGAGCCAGTCAAAGGCTTCAGCATAGTCAATGAAGCAGAAGTAGATGTTTCTCTGGAATTTCCTTGCTTTTTCTATGATCCAACAGATGTTGGCAATTTGAGCTCTGATTCCTCTGCCTTTTCTAAATCCAGTTTGAACATCTGGAAGTTCTCAGTTTACATACTGTTGAAGCCTAGCTTGGTGGATTTTGAGCATGACCTTGCTATTTGGGATTGGAATGAAAACTGACCTTTTCCAGTCCTGTGGCCACTGCTGAGATTTCCAAATTTGCTGACACATTGAGTGCAGCACTTTCACAGCATCATCTTTCAGGATTTGAAATAGCTCATCTGGAATTTCCTCATCTCCACTAGCTTTGTTCATAGTGATGGTTCCTAAGGCCCATTTGACTTCACACTCTAGGATGTCTGGCTCTAGGTGAGTGACCACACCATCATGGTTATCAGGGTCGTGAAGATCTTTTTTGCATAATTCTTCTGTGTATTCTTGGCACCTCTTCTCAATATCTTCTGCTTCTCTTAGGTCCATACCACTTTTGTCCCTTATTGTGCCCATCTTTGCATAAAATATTCCCTTGGTATCTCTAATTTCTTGAAGAGATCGCTAGTCTTTCCCATTCAATTGTTTTCCTCTATGTTTTTGCATTGTTCACTTAGGAAGACTTTCTTATCTCTCCTTGCTATTCTTTGGAACTCTGCATTCAGATGGATATATCTTTCCTTTTCTCCTTTGCCTTTTTTTCCTCTTCTTTTCTCAGCTATTTGTAAGGCCTCCTCAGACAACCACTTTACCTTTTTGCCTTTCTTTTCCTGGGGGATGGTTTTGATCACTGCCTCCTGTACAATGTTACAAACCTCTGTCCATAGTTCTTCAGGCATTCTGTCTATCAGACCTAATCCCTTGAATCTATTTGTCACTTTCACTGTATAATTGTAAGGGATTTGATTTAGGTCATACCTGAATAGCCTAGTGGTTTTCCCTACTTTCTTCAATTTAAGTGTGAATTTGGTAATAAGGAGTTCATGATCTGAGCCACAGTCAGCTCCCTGTCTTGTTTTTGCTGACTACATAGAGCTTCTCCATCTTCAGCTGCAAAGAACATAATCAATCTGATTTCAGTATCGACTGTCTGGTGATGTCCATGTGTAGAGGTGTTTCTTGTGTTGTTGGAAAAGGATGTTTACTATGACCAGTGCATTCTCTTGGCAAAACTCTTTAGCCTTTGCCCTGCTTCATTTTGTACTCCAAGGCCAAATTTGCCTGTTACTCCAGGTATCTCTTGACTTCCTACTTTTGCATTTGATTCCTCTGTGATGAAAAGGACATCTTTTTTGGGTGTTAGTTCTAGAAGGTCCTATAAGTCTTCACAGAACCTTTCAACCTCAGCTTCTTCAGCATTACTGGTTGGGGCATGCACTTGGATTACTGTGATATTGAATGGTTTGCCTTGGAAGTTGAACAGTTATCATTTTGTTGTTTTTGAGATTGCACCCAAATACTACACTTGGGGCTTTTTTGTTGACTCCATTTCTTCTAAGGAATTCTTGCCCACATTAGCAGATATAACGGTCATCTGAATTAAATTCGCCTGTTCCCCTACATTTTAGTTCACTGATTCCTAAAATGTCGATGTTCAGTCTTGCCATTGGAAGTCTGACCACTTCCAATTTTCCTTGATTCATGGACCTAACATTCCAGTTTCCTATGCAATATTGTTCTCCATACAATACAGCATAGGACTTTACTTTCACCACCAGACACATCCACAGCTGGGCACTCTTTCCACTTTGGCTTAGCCTTTTCATTCCTTCTGGAGCTATTTCTCCTCCCTTCTCTACTAGCATATTGGTCATCTACCAACCTGGGGAGTACAACACAATGACTGATATCTGTATTTATTGCAATATAATCACCAGGGTAAGTTCAGTTAACATCCAAGTGAACTTGGAACATTCTTAACATTCTCTTCTGTAAAGACAACTCTCATATAACCAGAAACCTTGTGGTTCTTCTGGGACTGTTGCAAGTGTTTATCTAATTGATCAATTAATCATTTTCTAAGACTTAGCACTATACAATATATATATATATACAATGTATATTGTATATTTAATACAATACATATGAGACAATATGGCTCAGCCCTCAACAAGCTCAACATTCATACAGTTCAAATGTATGCATACTCATTCATATGCATACATGGGTGTGAATATTCATTCATAAGTAAGTACAGAATCTGTATTCTGTGGGCACACAGAGAACAGTGAACAGCATAGTCATGTCTTAAAAGCAGAGATAGAGGTTAAGGTTCATGGAAGTCTTCACAAAAGAAAAGAAGCAAAAATAGAGCCTTGAGAACTAAATGGATCTTGGAGGGTTTTTGGTTATTGTTTTTTTTCCAGGCAGAAGGAGCCACATAAACAAAGATGATGAGATGTGAGAGGGCCTGTGTGAACTGCTTGAAAAAAGTGGGTAAGGAAGCTGGTGCAGTATCCCAGAAGAGTTTTAAATGAGTGTAACATGACTGGATTGTATTTGGGGAAGACCCTTCTGGCAGCTAGTGTAGATGTTGGACTAGAGCCTGAAAAGATGCCTGAACAGAGAACTTTATGCCAAGGTGCCTTCCTTTCCATCCTCTAGTCTGAAACATAAGGGCCTCGAGAGGGCTGGATTTTGAGGACTGACATTTGCATATGGATTTTGAACCTTTAGAATAGGTTTCAGACCTATAGGTATAAATGAACGTGTTAGCAGTCAGCAGAAGGCATGGAGGGTTCAGACTTGTCATTGTGGAGGATAAAAATGAGGCTGCTCAAGAAAATAGCTCAATGGTTTTGTCTAATTTGTACTTACAAGTCTTAATTCATCATGAATAAGATTTCCTCTAATCATTATTAGGTTTGCACTTAACTTCCTAAAGCCCCTTCTGTATTCTAAGAAGAGTTTGCCTTATGTGTTAACACTGGCCCCAGCTGATCCCCAGCCCTAGTCCCAGCTGCAGCTACAGGGAAAATTTCAGAGCTCTCTTAACCTCAACTTGGCATAGCTCCTTTCATCAGGATTTACTCTTAGTGATTTACATTTTAACAACTCTGTTAACACAGATAGACCATCATGCTATGAAATTCAACTAGGATTTGCAAAGAGCTCTTAGACCTAATACAGTCCTTTAGATTGTATCTTGAAACATGACTTAACTACCTCATCAGATTCAAGAGTTTTAACTATCCAAAACCATTTTTTAAGTGCCAACTTAATTGCTGTTGCATTTAACTGCCTTTTCACACACATGTTAGGCATTTTGCACGTATGTCACCAAATGAACTAGAGATTGAATTTCTACAGTAATTTCTTAAGAGCCAAGAAATAACAATGGGGGAATTTTATTCCACAGTTTAAGATACACAAGCCCTAACATGTCTTGGCAACAAACAGAAGCCATGAAAAGGGCTGTTGTCTACAGCCCTGAGAATCTTCTTCTACCTGTTGATTTACTCCTAAATAAAAATGCGTTACTTAATCTGGCCCTTAATCTATGCCACAGTGGGTGACACAACATCTATGTCACATAGGTGTTAGGTGAAGTTCCACATCAGGAAATTTTCAAACAATGATGACACTCAGGCACGTGTCTTCCGAATGCCATCTGTGCCTTCCTTTACTCTCAGCATCTTCTTTCCCCTGGTCTGCAACTAAAGTCCCATTAGTTTCTGGGACTTTTTGGTAAGTGGATCTACCCAGAGCACGGCTACCAATCCCCTTAGTGCAGAGTGAGGATGGGAGGTGACTTCTCTCAGAAAATTCCCACAAAGTCTGAGAGGATAGGCAATTTCACGGCATATGGGCAGGGAGGCTAAAGATCTCCAGTAAGAGATGAAAACTGACCCACCTAATCTGTAGAGTCAATGGCATCATTTACTCCTCCTAAGAGCTTTATTATTCCACAGATCTTATTTTTACCTTATGTCTGATTTTTTAATATCAATACATTTCCCCCCTTACCTACACCCCAGGCAAAGAGTCCATTCCAAGTTTCACTAAATTAACTACATTAAAAAATATTGTTTACATAAACCTACTATTTCTAACAACCTATGAAATTGAACTTGTTTTCCTTTTCCTTTTTTTTGCTTCAAGTTTTCTCTTGATGTTGTAATAGAAATAGGATTTCCCTGGTGGCTCAGACAGTAAAGCATCTGCCTACAATGTGGGAGACCCAGGTTCAATCCCTGGGTAGGGAAGATCTCCTGGAGAAGGAAATGGCAACCCACTCCAGTATTCTTGCCTGGAGAATCCCATGGCTCCTCTGTCCATGCTACAGTCCATGGGGTTGCAAAGAGTCAGATATGACTGAGCGATTTCACTTCACTATAATAGGAACAGCACACAATGAAGAGTCCAGAGGTCTATATTTCAGCCTGAACCCTGCCAATACTACTGGAAACTATAGAAGGTCAATTAACCCTTCTAATTGTCAGATTTCTCTTTCCTCAAAGGAGACAGAAAGTTTCTGGACCATGTGCCCCACAAGATGGTTGTGAGCCTCAGACAAGAACCAGGTCTGTGAATGAAGTCTAAAACCCACCATGAGTCAGAGCAAAGAAAAGGAGTCTCATATTTTCCACAGATATTTCACATCAAGCATCATGTAGCTTCGATGTATTTAGTTTCCTTTGATAGCAACCATAACTCTGGCCCTCAAATATTTCACATTCTTAGAACTAATTTAATAATAATTTGCTGCATGTGCTTCCTGCAATATTTATAACCGATCCTGAAAATAGTAACTTTCTCACCTGGGAACTAAAGATTTTAGTGGATATGATTCCATATTAAAATTGATTTAAATTATATAGCATCAGACCATCCATCATTCAAATCATTTCTGATCTAAGGGATCTGACAACATGTCTTCCTATACTGTCCACTAGGGCTGGATTATTCTTTCAGTCCACAAATTCTGATGAGGCAAATTCTCTGAAGAGTGCTGGCTGCAAAGCCCATGCAGCTGCTGGGAACTAGGAAGTGAGTGAAAGAGGAAATTAAGGAGAAGCATGCATTATAGATTGTGAACTTTTGGAAGATTTTACAGAGAAATTTTTCCATTTTTTTAAACAAGGCTTCTTTTCAGATTTCCACACTTCATCATAAAATTTACAATGATTTTCAAAATGTGTCTTTGGCAGTGGAGATTATGTTTGGTCTGGTAAAAGTCCTAGCAGCTTTCTTTTTTAACCAACAGCTCATCTAAAACTGTTTATCAAATCCAGAACATAAGAGAACTTACAGTGAGGTTTGGAGGGTAGTAGACCCCAAATCAGCTGATAGAAAGCTAATCCTTTCTTGGATGGATGGAACCTGTGTAAAATATTTTTCACTTATGTATAGAGCTGCTCAGAGCAATGTCTGTTGAAGTTGAATTCAGAAGCTCTGAGTGCCAGAAACAACAACTGCATTAGATCAGGTCCAGGAACATGTAATAGGACTAGAAAGAGGGATTTTCAAAAAAAATCTGAGTTTCCTTTTTATCTGTAATATTGCTAATAAATGGAATGGCTACTATGTGAAATACTGGCACTTTTTTGGCTATAAAAGAGCCACATATACAATAAATATGGGCTATTATGCCTTGTCAATTCTAGTTCACAGACAAAGCAGTATGGACATCTCCTAATGGCTAGTGATCTACTGAAGTTCATTTTCAAATAATATTTGAATTTCATTTCTCTGTTAAATATCTCTAATACTGAATAATATGCTTCTGCTTGGCCTTATTGAGGAAAATTTGAATTGTATTAGTATTTGCTGATCATGTACAGAATTCAAGCACCATATTTTCAAATTAAGTTTGCTTTTGTCTAAGGTCTTTCCTTTTAAAATAAAGTCAACAAAGTAATGTATATTTTATTTTATTGTATTTAAGCAAATACACATAGAAACCTTTAGAAAAAGTTAACATGCAGCATGTCAACAAAAAAAAACCCTATAAAAGAAAAAAACAAATATCTATAAAAGAAAATTATATGATTAGCCAAAAGCAAATTACCAACAAAAAACAATACCTATAAAACCATATACACCGAGGAAACAAGAATTGAAAGAGCCACGTGTACCCCAATGTTCATCGCTGCATTGTTTACAATAGCCAGGACATGGAAGCAACCTAGATGCCCATCAAGTGACGAATGGATAAGAAAGCTGTGGTACATATACACAATGGAATATTACTCAGCATTAAAAAAAAATTCATTTGAAGTAATTCTACTCAGATGGACGAAACTGGAGCCCATTATCCAGAGTGAAGTAAGCCAGAAGCAAAAACAACAATACAGTATATTAATGCATATATATGGAATTTAGAAAGACGGTAACGAGAACCCAACATACGAGACAGCAGAAGGAACGCAGATGTATAGAATAGACTCGTGGACTTTGTGGATGAGGGTAAGGGTGGGATGATATGGGAGAAGGGCATTGAAGCATGTTAATTTTCATATGTCTAATCAATCGCCAGCCCAGGATTGATGCTCGGGGCTGG